>WYDE02262829.1:0-13601 GCA_009867175.2 Adela reaumurella
AAATTACCGCGGTCGCTGAACAACATTTTGAAAACTTCCGGCTCTTCTCGCGGCGACTTTATCGGATTGTCCGACGTCTCGAACAGAGCGTCCTGCTCACGGCCACGGAGACGTCCGCTAGCTACGAGCTCAGCAAACGTACTGATCTAGAAACTGAATATCGGCGGATAACTTGCTCAGTTTACTTCTACTACTAAATTTCCGCACTTTTTTATGCACTTCCTAATTTTCCTTTCCTTCCTAACTTTCCTTCTGTTCAAGGCATTGGACAGTCCGATGGGGTCACTGCGAGAAGAGCCGGAAGTTTTAAAAAATACACTGTACAATTTGCATCCTACCTACCTACGGGAGGCGTTTTTTACTACGACAATGCGACAATTTTTAATAAGAATAAATTGATAGGCTCACTATTGGTCCAATTTGGGCATCCTATCATGGCATGTCGTTGCTAAGTATTCTATTCGCATCGTGGCATCTCTATTCGCACAAAAAAAAATGTTACGTGGCTTACACAAAAAAAAACCTTAATTTATAGAAGCCTAGCTGCGCCCGCGGGTTGTAGCCAGCGGCTACACATTTGCTCACAGCTCATACCCCCGATGACGTAGCGTGATGGTTAATAGCCTAAAGCCTCTTGAAAACTGGCAGAATTTAACAGTGAAAATCGTATGAAAATTTATAAAGTGGTTCTCGAGGTATAAGCGATCGCGATCACACATATGACGTACGTTACATTGCCGCGCCGGACGACGGCCGCCCCCGGTTGCAGAAACTTCGCTTTTTGTTCAGACTTCAGATGCGTCGCAATATATGTAATTTTTAAACTGTCCATTCGTGCATCTAACTAAAGTCTCGTGCTACGTTGTGACAACTTCCGGTGCGCGACGGAGTCGCCGCAGCCGACGCACATGGTCGGATACATTCATTGTCTATTTATTTATTGTAATCGACCGAATCCAAAAATACCTGTTGTCTTTGTCGGCGCGCGCGCACGGCGCAACACTCTCTGTTCCGCTCCCTACCGATGTCGTCTTTCTTCGACAACGAATCAAACACTTGCGCGACATCAAAGACGAGTTCAAGTTTCAAACGGCGTTGTACGCCTATATCTACCTTTTTAGATTTAAGTCTTCAGCTTGATTACTTGAGAACTGACAGTTGCTTATATTTGTCACGTTGGAGAAATCCACTTACCGAAGGTATTAAATTTCAGTAGGTAAACCTCCGCCCACAAAATGACTGAGTGAACTCTTGAATATTTTATGAACAAAATAGGAACATTTGTATGAATTTTGTTAGTGAATTGTTGATCTATTTTTTCATTACTGTGTGAAATTGAAAGGTCTGGAAACTGGTTTTTTAGTAGGGTTTACTGCCAATTGTTAAATTTCATACACATCGTATTACAAACCAAGGTAGGTCTACATGAAATCTTTGACAGGACAGGATATTTTTAAAAATTACGAACTATTCGTAAACACACACCTCTAATAGGGTGACCAGGATAATGAAGAGAGGTGGCGGACAGCATGTGTAGCGGTCCGCGTAGTACTTTCGGTCGCGCTCCTCGGGCAACACCTCCATCGCCACGAGATGCACCATCCTGCAAAAATATAAATTCATCTATTTACAGACTAGAATTCAGAAATCGTCAGCTTTTTACAATAGGTCGACTGAAGGTCACACCAGGATCACTGCGAATACCACAGCACTAGGTAGATTAATTAATATTAACATAATGAAATTTTCAGATGAAATAGGTGTCAGCACAATATGCGACAGCTATTCTAGAAATCAGTAAAATCAATAAATATTTTCATGTGGCGGTTCGTGTGCAGGTATCTACTAATTGCTGTATATTGCAAACTCTGAAAGCTTCTAAACGCAGCCAAGGGCAAACGTAATGAGTGATTAGGTAATAGCCCTGGCGTTAACATCATTAGGGGGTGGAGTTCAATTATATAAAACTGCTAAAAATGGCTTAATCCACCACGACCTTCACACTTTGTCCCCTAAAGAAAGACGAAAAATACAGTGGTCGCCGCTGCGGAAAAAAATTGTCAACACTGTGAAATACTGCGGCACTGCAAAATGCAAACGCACCTGGCGAATAAGGTAGGGTCTTCAAGCAGCAAATGGAAGTCGTTCTCGGAGGACACCTCTCGATCTCGGTGGTGAACGGCACATTTAAAGCTGCGGCTGCGTTTACCGCTCATCTGGAACAATAAAAGGAATAGACTTAAAAAAAGTATACAGTTAATTGTTAAATTACCTAATTACATGAATTAGAGAAGTTAAAAAAAAATCTGAGTTTGTTTTGTTATGCATAATGTCTTCCTTCTTTCGTCCGGTTATTTATTATTGCCATGGATAAATTAGCATAATAATTATATATCTGACGTGAGCCGTACGTTTCTGAACCTTATACTTCCATTTTACTGATCGACTGGGATAATTAAAGTCTGTGCGTGGCCAGAAGCGCCCCCAACAACCAATAAAGCAATAACAACGCAATGTGAGGGTAGATTTATATGTGGAGCGGCGGCGTGCGTGTCGCGCCGTCCGAGCTGGGGCGCCGCTGGCGCGGGGCCAGCCGCCGTATCGACCCCGTCTGCCTGCCCAGACGTCGCGACTGGCGAGCGTGGCCGGCCTTGAACGCAGTCGCGACGCCCCACCCAGCTTCTGCATCCCTTTTTAAGGTTCGAAAGCGCGACATTGGAATAATTGCTCATATACCACTTCATTCCACCAATTCCAGCTGTACAAGTGAAGACGGGTATACGAAATAACATTGAAAATAGCAATAATCTATGAAACCATATTAAGAAATTCTTGACGAAAGAAAACACGCTATTTCACACTTTGATAGCAATGCACCTCTCAGACGAGAGCTGGATAATGCTGGAGCAGTGCAACTCGACGTCTCGTCAGGGGCAGTTAAAGTGCAGCGCTCCGCTGCGCTCGGCCACTCATATCTCACATGCAGTGGCGAGTTTTGTGCGGTCAAATAGATTAGTGCCGCGGAGGGGAACAATATGGTCGGCGGAGGCGGTGGTGGGCGGCCAACGACTGCCGCATTGTCTCCACGGTGTCGTTCAACTCGTGCGTTCCCACGCCAAGTTTCGCAACGATGCTGCTCCGAGAGCCGCGACGACACTACGCACCGACATCTTCGGAAATAGCCGCAGACGCGCCGCAGACGTCTAGCCTCTACTCTGTCAGTCTAAAATCGTCCATGAACTTGGCATTCGGCTGGAATAGTAGGACCGTGAAATTCATGCAAGCGGGAACTGTACTATTCGATGGTTCAGAATGAGGTTCAGAAGCAGACGCTTAAACGTTTCACATGGAATCCCTTCATCTGATTTTGGCATGGTTAAATGAAATTGGAAAAATACCAAACGCACTGCCAAAAATTGACTAAAAAAAACAAAAAAAAACTTAACAACTACTCTTGAAACTGCTCAGCATAATACCTAACAGTAATAAATAATATGATTTTCGCGTTTTTCCATATCCAGAAGATGTATAGATCCCCTTAGGCTTGTTTTGCAAGTTCACAACTACGCACCGCAAAGGTAACGTACCGACACCGACCAACCAGGTGAACTGGTAAGCGGATCTATCCGCGGGATGTTCATCGACGCTGACACCCACCAGCAGCCACTGCGCGCGTGGGCGCTCGACGGCGGCGCCATGACTCACCATCCATCCGACACAACACACGTCCCGGCCGTATCCGGAACCACTAACTAGGTGGAATCACCGGCACGAGCCTACGCCTCCTCCGCCGCCGTCGCCCAACCTGTCTTGTCGACGATTAAGTGACCGAGCAGAATGTACAATTGCTTTTCTGTATTTGAGATCTATTCTCATTTCCTGTGTTCAAATGCGTTCCTATTTTCGAAAATTCCTATGGGTTCGGTGAAACATAAGCTTTTTCATTGTTTAGAAACTGTGTATATGTGTAACTGTTAATGTTAACTACACAAGAATAATATTAAATTCGTGGTATTGAGTGACAAAATGCTTAAAATCCAAAGGAAATGATGAATTAATTTATACTATCAAAAATCTTTTATTACGTAAAAACGCCGACTAGGTTAATATCCTAAAATTACTACAATTCAATGGCGAAACTGAAACACCATGGAGAGCTAATTACAAATCGGACATTTGTAAGGTAAGGTGTAACTCTGAAACGCCCTATTTCCCCTTTGAGTCTAAAAGTGGCGCACATAATTAACTTAGATTATATCAACATTCCGCACGTCCAGACTTTCGCGGTTGGAGTAATGACTTATTTAAAGAAGTTGAATTAAACAGGTAAGAGTTGTTAATCTCGGATATTAATCGGTGATTAAGACGAGTGTCTTCCGGTCCGAGAGCACGCGAGCCGCTGGGAGAGTTCCCACGCCTTCACCTACCTCTATTATTATTCTATTCTAATCTATTTCTATTATTACGTGCACCGTGAAAGCATCTCCGCCGCCAGACTCTTAATTACCGTGCGATTTCGCAGCCAGGGAAGAGTATGAATACCGTCTTTTGATCTGGCGTCGTCGTAGTCACCTCTCGACGGCTTTTTCACTCGTTCTCACCAGTTATTACGGGGGAAATTATAAAATTCGTCTATCAGTTTTCATCTCGTACGAGAACGCAAGAGCATTTTGCGGGCAAGGAAACATAAAGATGACTCCATTCCGATAGAAGCTGCGAGCAAGTTTTTATTTCATATATTTTTATTTCTTAGGTATTTGATCGTTTTTGTGAAACCTGAGTAAGTTAAAGACAACAACCAAAGAAAACGTAAACTTTATCAGATTCTTTATAAATCTGGAAACCATCGAACAACTTTAACTTTATAAGGCCCAATTGAGGTCATGTTTGAAGTACTGCAGTCACCTGTGGGAAGGCTCAGCATAATGCCACCTTTAGGCGTTAGACGCGATAGACGATAGAGTGGCGAGCTAAGCGGGTAGTATGAGATACCGAACTGACTTGCAACCTACAAACACTTCGCCATCGGAGAGAAGTAGCTTCCCTTTGTGTCTTCTACAAGCTGTTCCATGGAGATTGTACGAACTCGCTTCACTCCTTAATCGGAGGGATTGTCTCCATTCATTTGTCGTCTTCGTGCCTTAATGCCGAACCAAACGGTTCGAGAGCTATTTCAAATAAGCACGTCCAAAATGTGGAATCATCTCCATGCGGAGATCTTCTTCAGTTCCCCCAACGTTGGAGCCTTCAAGAGTAGGGTCAACAAGCACCTGTTGAGCCGGCGTCGTGCTCCATCTCGCGCTGTCTTAGACTCTGTCGATGCTGCAAGCGGGACTGGAGTCAAATTATAAGAAAAAAACAATTTGCCCACACTTACTTCAGCTCTAATTTTGTCTAAATGCTCATCCGAATTCACGGTGTATTAGTGTTCATTTCGACCAGACAGTATCGTGTTGTGACGTTGATTTATGGCAACTACCTTTTTCACTCGGAAGTCTTATAACTGCAGGGAGTTTCCTTCCTTCTGAAGGTGCTTTTCTACGGTGCGTGAAATACTGATATCATTGGGGAGGGCGCACCGAGCGTCGCAATGTGGGAACGCGATGTCTTTGGCGAAGCTGTCGCGTTTGTGTCTTTGCGTCGTATTTGGTCGGGATACGACTGAAGTTTTCTTGACGTTCGTCAAAATCAGTGGGAATAGCCAAGGTGCGGTGACGTGCGGTCCGTGCCGTCCGTGGTTGTCCGCGGTTTGCTGACGTCTACGTTACCAAGCACCGTGGGAGACCACCATTAGATATATATTGACACGCGATATTGACAGCGTTCCTTAACCATAGAGAAGGGGACTACTAGCACTGCATTTTTTTTCTCTAACTCAAGGAAGGAACCTGGTGGAGGTAAATATGTACGTTAAATATTCTCAATATGATTTTGAATCGCTATGCTGTTTACTGATGTAGGTACATACGTAGGATTACGGATATACGCTGGTAAGTATTTGGTACTTTTGCCCTGTGCGTTTACCGTGTTAACATCACATGACTGAGTGAAGAGTGACCTCGCCACGATTCAACCAATCAGATTGCCGTATCGAGTGCGTTAACGCTTACGATTGGTTGAAACCTCTTCACTAACTCGTGTGATATTAAGCCGGTAGACGCACTGTTGTATGAGTCTCATTGTTTTGAATAATGTTGTTCATACGTGTTGGTGATTCTTCAATTTCGTCGATTCAATTCCACGCCGCGAACCACAAATGTGTCATTCATTGTAGTTCAGGTCATTACATAAAATATTAGGTGGAACTTGGAAATTACACAACATTAGCAAGTATTAGTCACTGTGATCGAGTTATCCGGAACGCACTGACTGATGCGTCAGAGAAGAAGGATGTGACCCAATGGATGGATCGGGGAGGGAGATGAGCTTTATGAACGAGTATCTTGGCGCAAGCCGTCGCCGATATGTCTGGGTGTTAGCGCGTGTCGCGCGCGAGCAGTCGCGTCGCGACACGTTGACTCCTGTTTCTCGTTTGCCGCTTGTCTTGTACTTGAGAGAAACCACTCTTGACCTGATACAAGGTCGCTCCACCCAGAACACCACGATCGATTATGACCCAGATTATCACCAGTGGATATATTGAGATACAAATAGAGTTTTAAGTAGGTACGTAATCTATTCTTATTAGCTGAAATTGTGTATCGTATATCTATTTGTCTACCGATCTTCTTCAGGGAAGATGGTTAGGGTACCTACAATGTATGCGACAGTGCGGTTCAGACCATTTTTGTAGTTATCTGGTAGAATTTCACTGGAAAGCAACCCGAGCATTCAGTTTCTGAGACCCTCGGCCGCAACAGCAAATAATTTTTTTTTGGTAAAGTAATTTTTTTTCTCCCGTGAATCGCATTCTATCTGCATGTCGTGCTGTACAGTGCAATGCGTGTTCCGTTCCGCGAGGTTACGCTATGCGGCTGCGGCGGCCGTTCGGTCGAGGTGTTTCGGTCGGTTATAGCGTGCGTCACGTGCTACGCTATGCGGTGGAAGCGACGACCGCGTCGGCAATGCAGCAGTACTGTGGTGTGGGTACGGCGGACGGAAGTTGCGGCCGTGCCCACCGTCTCGTGCAGCCGGATATGATTTTCATATTATTGAACACGGTACGCTTACTAAAGGTGCAATTGCGTTGGAGGGGGCGCTCAATGATTTATCGACATGCGATCGAAGTACATGTTTAGCTGGATTGAAATCAATTAGACCAGGATAATTGACCGTTATTCTACCCGTCTCGTTTTTACAATATGTATTAGAATGAGACGCATAAAGGCCAAATTACTTTAATAATAATAAATAATTACAAATTACAGGGTCACTACCCTGTAGATTTTGATATTACACAATGAAATAAAATAAATACCTATTTATGTAGGTAAGTAACTGATTAAAAGATTTTTACTTACCCTTAGGTATCAGAGAATTTTTTTTTGTTCATTGTTCAAACATGAATAATTTTCGCCTTTTCTTCGTACGCATGTTAGCTCTTAAAGCTTTCACAGCAATCAATTTAAAAAAATTTAAACCAAATATATTCACAATGATATAATTAATTTTTAGCTGTTGTCTGGATAGCCTTCAGTCGCAGCACAGTAGGTACCTGCTTAACATAATCTGAATCTATAACCCACTCCAAATCATTGCAAACTGACGTTGTTGACTGAACCGTGTCACCGATTACCGTAGGTGGATTTTCCATTACCTGTACAATCGTATCTACTTATTGCAAATATTCAATTGCCCAACCCGGGTATAACTAGGTGAGTCAAGCGGATGGGGGCAGATGGAGATTGTCGGCGCCCGGTGACGCGGCGCTTATGGAGTTATACCTTGTCAAATTTAGGATGATAATATTGACAGCTCACAGTAGGGATGGGGTAATGTATAATCGAATCGTCAATGAAACGTATTCGATTTAGGATTATTATTCTCATAGAACTTGGAGTTACATCACTAAGATGCGTGGGCGGTACCCATCAATGAAGCACGACATTATATGTAGCACATTTAACGGGAAAAAAATACCGCACTTCATAGGCGTGATCTGTTAAAATTATCATCCTAAATTAGACAAGGTATAGCTACATTACGTGGCATCTTTCAATAATACAATTATCAGTGGCGGTGTCTTTTATGGTAACAAAACAGCTAACACCGTGAATGTAGGTGGTAGGTAACAGGAAGACATATTGTGTAATGTCTTGAAATCTTTATAAACAAGTCTTATTATTATTATAGTTACATCCATCAGGTATTTCACTTCTACATTCTCAGGATTGCGTGTCGTTGCGCCACTTGTGTGGTGTATGCGCAAGCACTGTCGTTGACGTTGGCAGCAGCGGCAGGCATCGCCTTGTTCGGCGTGTGGGAAACGCCACTATTTGGAGCAGGCGTTAGGTAACTTTTGGCGGTTTGCTAATTGAACTGATGCACAATAAAAGCCTCAGTAGTGAGAACTCGCTGTGGGGGACACAGACGCCGCGCGCCGCCAACGCGCAACCCTGTGCCCAATAGACGGTGTGGATTAACTATAAATTGTTAATGCTGATATCTTAACTACTTTAAAAGTAGGTTTTGGACCTAGGTATGAAGAAATTAATATATTAGGTATTGATTCGTGTTGCCGAGGGCCGGGCGGGTCGGAAACGAATTGGAGAGGCGTATACCCAGCAGTAGACGGTAAACGCTGATAATTATGATGATATTATGTATGTATGATCTATATGCATTATCATGTATTATATCTACACATATAAAGTATAGCAAACAATGTAGACACTAAAATAACTTTTTAATGAAATTATTTTTGTGGTTAAATTATGATTACTATTAGCAGTTTTTTAAAGATTTTACATTTATGTATTTTACAGCTAGATAGATGTCATGTAGGTATACCAAGTATACCATAAAGAATCGCTGGTGCGTGCTCAGCGGAGTCGGTAGCCGTTTTTGCGGCTGTTAGCGAGCGACCGCATCGCGGAACTAAGTGAGTTTACTATGCTTCGATCGATTTACGTATTTGGGTTTTACTGGGAAAATGCGTGATCTATTGCTTTGCCGTCTCGTTCAATCCACTCACGATTATGGCATTTCATGTTAAGCCATTTTTTTCCATTTTCTATATTCGAGTAAAAAGACTTATTTTTCTTTGATTTCGTGAGAATGCATAGGTACGTGCCGTGTCGTGCGTGTCACACTGTTCATCCTGTAAATATTATATTTACAGGGTCACTATCGCTAGCGCATGGAATGCACTTTCTCCATTCTACATAATTTCCGGCAATGTACATTATGGGGTGACGTGGTATTCATAGCCCCAATAAATATCTGAATGTCCATGGGCGCCGTTGGGTTACGCTTCTGCGTTAGCTTTGTGCGAGCATTACTTCGCTTTCTACAAAATATTTATTAAAATGTAAACGCTACCGTGCAATATACAAATGCTCATGGTACATACCTACGAGACGTATAATTAAAAATATTTCGATAAAGATTGAAGAAAACCATCTTGTTTCTGTAGCAATAAAATATGTCTATGTATGTTACCTCAACTGTGGTACATAGTATGCGCACGTTTTTCATTACTTTTCAAACTGTGATCGGTTAGCTGGGTTGAGTTGGGTCAACTGTGACGGTACAATTTTGATGATTTTCCGCCGTATTTTCGCGGTCCAGTTAATCGAAACCCTTGACTATGTCTTAACCGATTTTACGCTTTCAGTTTAGAAATACTTTTTTGGTAAGCGAATAAATCATTCTTGTCAAATAAAGAGGTTACACGTGCCACTCTGGGCAGACTATTTGAAAGAAGCCTTTAACTAGTAACCTTTTAACTAACCTTTTTGAATTTGAACGTAAAAATGTTTAATCAGTTATTTTTAAGTCTTTTGTGTAAGTTGTGTAAGTGTTCAAATATCAAATAAATTATTCTTATTCTTATTCTTAACTATACAAGCATAAAGTTTTGATTTTTTTTTAAATCGAATAAGTCCGTATTGGCAATGTGCTGCTTTTAGCGGAGTTTATAAGAAAAATACATCCAATGCTGGGACAAAGCTCCTCTACTTGACCGAGTGAGTGAGAGGTGCAAGCGGGAAGCACATACATTTTACACAGACTTCACTACCCGTGTCATTGGATTTCTCATTCGCCAAGACGACTTTCGGTAGGCCGATAGACCCGCTGTTAGATAAAGCGGGGGAGCGCGGCGGGGGTGATGGGTCACTCCGGGATCAGCAGGACAGGATGGAGGAAGTTTACTATATTCTTTAGGTTTGTTTTATTTATTTTGAGTTTTCTGTTTTGTCGGTTGGTTTATTTTTCTAACATAGGTTTAGGTTAATTTTAATTTTACACAGGCAATTACCATTTAGGACATATCTATGGGCGGGCAGTACTTTAAATTTTTTTAATTAACCTATTAGTTTAATTTAGCGATATTTTGCAATAATAAATGAATACTAAAAAAAAGGTAAAGTATTAAGTTCTACGCACTATATCTGCTTTTACATTTGGCTACTGTTCTCAGTAGCCAAATGTAAAAGCAGATATAGTCCGAACGCAACGGCTCCAAGTTGTCAGACCGAAATGTTCTTGATGCCGAAAAAATAAGGAACACCACCAGCGTAATAATTTTCATTTTCATTACAAAATCCGTGTTTTTTTCACTGCCTTCCAGTCTAATTATTTTACTACGCTTCCGTTCGAAGCTTCCATCCTTTTTGTGTCATTTCATTATGTTTGTTTGGTTTTCTATACGGTGCTAAGCCTTCGGTTAGACACCTTTGAAGGGGGTGATACAGTATCTGATACTGAATAGTTTCTTATAAAAAAAAATTACAAGAGGTGATTTTTTTTATTTCTCCCTATGAGAGTAGGTAGGTATTTAAAAATTTGTAAGTATGGAGAAACAAAAATTTTTTTTTGCTCAATTGCAAAGTTGTAGAACAAAAGTTATTTAGTTGAATGTGCAGAATCACCCCCTTTGGGGTAGTAGTACCTATTTACATAGCACCTTTTATAACTATCCATTCTTTCCAATCGATTCTACATGTAGGTAGGTAGGTATATTCAATTACATTCTATACAAGCCATCTAAGATTAGCTGTTTCTATCCCCTTTACACTACCTACATCTTATTTCAATCGAAATTTTTCTCAATTAAGTTGGTAGGTACCTTTATACATAATTATTTCAAAATACACCACACATTAGGTATTATTCTCAATGAACACATTTATTCTACTTTCGCGTCGGTTCTGCCATACCCATGTCGAAAAGAACACTTCCATTCCATATCTAAAGTTGAGAATAATTTATTACAACTATAAATCTATAACACAATTATTAAATTAACCTAAAATAAAACTAAATATGAAACTGAAATCTAAAACGTAGGTACAAAAACTAATTTTGGAAAAGTCCGCCGATTGGCCGAAGCCCAGTCTCTGCCGACGCCGAGCGCACCCAAAACGCTCGCCGCGTTACCCCTCTGAACTTTATACCAATTTGCCGTATAAGGCTTTGGAATGGGGGTCGCATATCCATTCCATATCTAAGTAGGTGTAGGAACCAGGATTAGTATTATGAGTAGCTATTCTTGAAATGAAACTATATACTAATCACTCGAATTTTCGGGATATCATAATGCGTTCATCTATGTTCCTTAATTTTTTTTTTGCCTTAAACTAAACTGTAGGCCTGTAGGTTCAACTAGTTATTTGTGACATAGTAAGAATACGCATCCATCTTATTTAGGTATACCTATTTCATTTTGGTGCTCCATTTTGCATAACTCCATCTATTGAATTTGACATTGCTCACTTAATTGACTTGACAGTTTCGTTCCTACGTCCGCACGTCCGTCCCGTCCGTCATTTTGACATTAGGCGTTCCGTACTTACCTACGTAAAATTTAAGTACTACTTACCTATTTTCGTAAAAAAATAGTGAAGCGATTGCGTAGGTTTTTATTTTATTACGAAGAACTTGTAAATTCACTCATACACCGTCCAATTCAACAATCATTGTTCATTCACTTGCTAAAGGTGTCAAGATTGGTGGGCTGCCCACGGCTGGGAAAGAGTGAGTGGATAGTGGGACCATGTGGGACGTAAACTGGTTCGCGTGGGTAACACAGCCTAGGTATCCCACACTCACTCGTGCGCCCATCACACCCACTACATTTGTTAAAATTATCATGGCAATGAATGAATGAATACCTATATCGCACGCACTCTTTGTGAAATGCTGTCAATTATTTTTCAAAAGGGCACGGCTATGTAATGAGTAATGAAATGAATGAATGCATGGTAAATCTAATTAATTTATCATCTATTTATTTTCATGTATGTATACCTATGTAACTAATGTAATAAATAATGTATAACTAACTAGATGCTAGAATGTACCTATGTACTGTGGATACGCTAATTTCTTACGTAAATCCAAAATTATTTACGAAAAAACTACAGGTAGGTGTACCTTACAACAGGTTACATTATCTAGCTAGACTTAAATTTGCCTATTTCTATTAGGTAGAATATTATATTTTATAACGTAAAAAATAAAGCCAGGTCGCTGCCCTATAGCCGGCAGTTGACTGACCTAATATTTCTGTTCTAAATCTAAAAATTTAAAGCAATAAAAACTGCCTAGATTTTAAAAATATTTTTCAATTTTATAAATTGTACGTACATAATTATAAAATAAAGCGTAGATATAATTAAAAATAATTATAATACAATTTACTCACCCATTATTTTTAGGGAGCTAGAAAAACCAGCTGTCAAACTTCACGTCTTCTCATAATATTTTGCTAAACAAGCTATGCGCCTACCTATTCCACGAGAACAATTTTTTTCTGATTACGAAACTCAATTTTTTAATGTTTTCGATCAGACACACGCGCCGGGCGGCCCGGAAAGGAACGCGATATCGCTCCCCGCTCGCGACTACCACACACGCCTGAACCGACTGACTAACTGACTGGTTGGCTGGCTAACCTAGCTGGCTGGCTGACGGCTGACTGAATGAAAATATTTTACCCCCGTACATCGCCGCCCGCTCCGCGTCGTCGTCGTCGCGTCGCGTTGGCGTGCGTATCCAACCGATCGGACCAATCCAAAAAATATGTAGTGATATATTAACGTGGAAAACCAAGGACCTGGCATTTTAATTGCTTTTTTGTGGTTTCATATTTAGTTTCACCCCGGTGCCAAATTGTCCTGTTGATTCATCTCGTCATCTCAGTCAATTTTGGACGTGAGTTTGATGAACTGCCTTTTGGCTCCGCTCCCGTACGAGGGAAATTTAAAAAAAAAGTCGCGCAGTAAGTAAAACTTTTTATTAAAATTGTGTTTTAGCTTTTTATTAAAGAAATTTTTTAGATGTTTTTTGTCAGCTCAGGCGGGGGGTTATTCCAAGAAGTTTCGTCAGGGGCGTCACGAAAGTTTGTTAATTTATTGTTACTCAACACTAGCGGATCAAGGGAGGGGGGGGGGGGGGGGTAAATTATTTATTTATTACATTTATAAAAAAAAAACAAT
>WYDE02262940.1:0-13598 GCA_009867175.2 Adela reaumurella
CTTAGTTTTTCCCTTAAGATATTTGGTACACGAGTATGAATAATTTTATGCATTAAGACGGCTTGGTGAAGGCATCGACGACCTCGCATATTTAAGAGATTCAGATCATTTAAATGTGGTGTGATATGTTCCCTTTTCTTAATTTTATTTTCGCTAAAACGCATACAAGCCTTTTGTACTCTTTGGATGCGTTTAGCAGTCTTTTTGAATATACAGGGGCCATAGACTGCATCGCAATAATGAAATTGCGAACGAATGGTCCATTCACAAATCAGATGTCTGGCATTTCGTGATGATATGGATGATCATGGATGATATGATGATATGGATGTGAATAAATAATAGAGAACAAGTTCAAGTTGCACATAATTTTAGGAAGTAGAGTACCTGTCGCTTGTCGACGCACGTGTTCACTATATATTACTATCTACCTACGCGTACCTGTTAGGTATCTATCTACGCGCATCGGTAGATAGATACAAATTCAAATTTCGCGGAACGAGCGAGAGCTATCCCCATGTGTCCGAAGTCCGAACGTTGCGACGGCGGCGCGGCGCAATGGGCACTGAGGCGTTTTTTTGGCGGATATTTCTATATATAAGAGCTGTGTTGTGTTTATTATATATTTTTTTTATTTTTGATCTGTGAAGGAAAATACTTTAATTTATAATATAATACTGTTTTATTTAATACATTTAAAAATACTTTTAGACCACAATTTTTTTGTGATATAAATTGGAGTTTTAGCAGATTTCCCGAGCCTTTTTTTGACACGGATGGCTACATCACATAATGAACCAGTTTTTCTGGTACCAGTGATGTCAGCCTAAACACCCGGTGAATTATGTGGGTAGGTGCCATATCAGCGCTTCCCTCAATTCCAGCCGAAAAATCGAAATCAAACAGCCTAATTTGCTGTAAGTGTAAATTATATTGTATTTTTTTAGGGGGGGTCAAAAGTAGAGCATTCATTTACTTGACTGATAGAATTCTCGTAGGATGTTAAGGAGTGTAGAATTAGCTACGCCAAAATGTCCTCTTCTGAAAATATTGAGAGGAGCGTTATGTTTAGACAAACTTAGTGAAGTATGTAAAGCACGCTAAGAAAAATAAAAAATATATATTATTGAGCAGACCCTGAACTTAAAGATTCAATAAAAAATATTTATATAACCTCACATGTCCCAGTTGAGAAACAAGTTTTAAAACGGTAACTTTGGCATTGTTTCTAAAATTTTCCAGGAATAATCCTTATTTTTTTTCTCTTTCTTTATAGTATTGTCTTTATGAAACATGTAAAATATCATGAGCTTTAACGAGTAGAAGTTGTTGTCGATTTATAATATACACATTATTCTGCTTGTAATATTTATAAATATATTAATAATCTATTCTTTCAAAGTTTCTGTAATTAGTTTGTGATTTATCGGTGGTGGTTTATAGATAGGTGTTAACCCGCCAGGAGGCGCTGCAATAAACATTTTTCTTTCGTGGCGGAAGGGTCTGAGGATGAGGAGGTAGTGGAGGCGGGAGTTGACGTAGAGGGGGAGGGGTGATGGGCAGAGGGGGCGGATGGTGCCGGAGGGTGGTAGGGTGCGAGGGGCGGCGGAGGCCGGAGAGGACTGGAGGACGCGGGAGGGGATGGGCGGTGGCGGAGGGAGAGCGAAGTGGCGAAGGGGGGGAAGCGTCGCTTGTGGCCGAAGGTGCCGGATGGGCGGATGAGACGAAGGGAGTGTAGGGGTCGGGTGAGGGCAGAAGGCGGGAGTGGACGAGAGGTGGTGGGAAGTGTTGGAGGAGTGCGAGGTGGTGCAGGGCGCGGTAGGTAGCAGAAGGGGCAGGAGGACGCGGGTGGGGACGGAAGGTGGTATAGGGTGAGGGAAGTGGCGGAGGGGGCAAGAGGAGGCGGGTGTGGACCAAATGTGGCGGAAGGGGCGGGAAGTGGCGGAGGGGATGCGAGTTGGCGGAATGTACGGGGGGTGGCGGGAAGTGGCGAAGGAGCGCGAGATGGTGCAGGGAGCGAGAGGTAGCAGAGCGATCAGGAAGACGCCGGAGGGGACGGGTTGGGCGGAGGGAGAGGAAAGTGGCGAAGAAGCGTGAAGTGTGGCATGGGGCCGAAGGTGCCGAATGGGCGGATGAGACGAAGGGAGTGGAGGGCCGGGAGGGGGCAGAAGGCGGGAGTGGACGGGAGGTGACGCGAAGTGGCGAAGGAGCGCGAGGTTGTGCAGGGGGCGGGAGGTAGCAGAGGGGTCAGGAGGACGCGGGATGGGTCTTGTGGTGACGGTGGGAGAGGGAAGTGGCGGAAGGGGCAAGAGGAGGCGGGTGTGCCCAGAGGTGGCAGAGGGGGTGAAAGTGGCGAAGGGATCGGGAGGTGGCGGGAGAGCTGAGGGAGTGGCTGTTGGCGGAAGGGAGAGGGGCGGGAGTGGCTGTGGGGGCGGGAGTTGAGGGAGAAGGCGGGAGATGGCGGGGAGGAGGGGATGAGTGGTGGCGGAGGACATGTGCAAAACTAATGACAGGTACTTCGTTCTAACTGGCTGCGCCACGACACCTCTTGTCTTTTTTTGTGAAGTGCTTGAGATATTGGACTCATTTGATAGGGCTAGGTGAATAGCATTTGCCGCTGAGTGGGTCTCCTTTCAGCCATTTTATTCGCCCCACTGCGGGGTACAGACCGCTCTCATTTACATGATATGAGAAGATTTAGTCATACACTCCCACGCTGACCAATCGGCTTGGAAATGGGTTTCCTCACGATGTTTTCCTCCACCGGAGTGTCAGCAGCCATTTTAGCACAAATTCTAAAGTTATAAATATTTTGCTCCCACTGGGGATCGAACCCGCACCTCCCGCTTGAGAGGCGTGCTCTTGCTCGCTCGGCCAATCTGTCACGTTCAAAAACCAAAACACAAAAACGTGAAAAAAAAAACAGCTAGGAGGAAAGACATTTTCCTCTTATAATGAGGTTGAAGCAGTAGTAGACGCCTTTTTTTAGGGCCTCGGGAATTAAAAAAAAATGGAATGCTCTGCTTACCCCGATTCTCGGGATTTAGCGTGAGTGATAAATATGTATTTATGTATGTATTTACATAAGCAGCGCGACTCATCTTCGAGTCAAGGATTACGCCAAGAAATTAAAATTGGTTTTGGGCAGGAATGTGGAATTTAAGATACATAATGTTGTTGTCATTAGTTTTCTAGAAAAAAATCGTGATATTGCTTTTGTTGTCAGACAATTCCAAGCCGGGAGCAAGTACAGAACCAGGTTGTCTGCATATTGTAGAACTAGAGAGGAAGATATTATGGCATTTTCAAGGTCGTGGGTGTATATATTATAAAGGATCGGGCTAAGGATAGAGCCTTGCGGAAGACCCTTCCATAACAGATATACGTCATAGATAGACGATAAATGGATTGCTGGGTGAGGAGATCAGTAATGAAATGAGTCATCTTATTCGGAAGACCTAATTTGAAAAGTGTTTTTTTTTCTTTCCAGTGTAAAAGTTTAAAAATACACATGTGTACGTGAAAAGGACGTATGTTAGTAAATATTTATGTCGATTACTAAATACATTACCCTAAGTCCATGGGCTTTGTTCAAATAATCACTCTGATTCATCAGCAACATATAGCATTTGGACAGTTGCCTAACTCGATCGCTTTTCCTTTCACTTCCCAGTCTGAGTGGAACTATAATTGTTCCCTTGTGTGATTGATTCAACGGGTAGGATTCACTGATCAATTGATCAATGGTCACAATGTTCAACCTTTCGAAGCTGCGGTATTCAGCGTCAATAATATCAGCAATATGCTTCAAGCGGCATCCGAGGACAATGACATGAAATGTCGGCTCGGCGATGTTAAAGATTTTGAGTATTAAAAATATGTAATTTGGTATCCAAAATAATGCTACAAACGCTCCTCTATCATAATAATTTGTCAATCTTATATATTCCATGACACCAAATGTGAGAGAACCAAAGAACACAAAGAACAGTAAATAGTGACTGACAAATCTCCTTGATTTAGCGTAATTATTGACATGTAACATGTTATCAATATTATCATAACGTTTGAAATATTCAATCAAATGCTTCTGACCATATGAATAGACGCAGTGCAAGTCAAATATGTATTTGATAATTCTAAGTATATTTTCAATGCTGTCCATAATTTTCGCAGCTGGAGTTACGTCTTCATACATATATTTTATGTGAAGACACCATGTTCCAATGGTAATCACGCTCATAATTACACATGTTGCAATCATTCGTATTATTGAGCAGTGTGATTCTAGGCATTTTTCGCCACGCCGAACGGATCTCAACGCGAGTATGTTCATCCAAACGTATGGAATCTCCAGAATGTGGAAGACCGATTTCATGTTTATCGTTGAACTTGGGATAAACAGGTGACAATGCGTCACTTTACTTGTTTTATACATAATGTTTTTCTCTACTTTGAATACTTGAGAGACATCTGACCTACCCTTCCGGAAATGAAATGAGTTTAGGTGGTTTAGGGACAGATATATAGATTCCACAGCAGTAGTCATTAACATCCTCCTGCCCCAAACATAATATGAAAATGTAGCTATAAAAGTTTTAAAGTTGTCAGTAATTAAGTCATCGGTCTTGTGTGTTCACTGCTGGACAAACACATAGTTCGACATGCCGCTGCATCATGCTACATGTATAATGTTAATGGTCTAGGAGGCCGTGAAAAAAAACACGTGATTTTGTAATGAAAATTATTACGCTGGTCGTGTTCCTTATTTTTTTGGCATCAGGAATATTTCGGCCTGGCAACTGGGAGCCATATCGTTGAGAACTGGATACACTTTAAAAAGTTTAAAAATTCCCACCTCAAAAGATCCGAAAAGTCTCTAAAAATAAAATGAAGATACGTAGATAATGGTAAAAATTTAAAACATACCTACCGCTAGTTCAGCCTGCCAGACTACTTTGAAAAAAAGGTGACAAAATATCACCTAAGTCCTTTTTAAACTGGAACGGGTCCTTTTTTCAAAGTTGTCTGGCAGGCTGAAGCTCAAACATTTTTCGATGTTTTAAATTTTTTTTATTTTGCTCTATGATGCTGCATTCTCATTGGCATTTTAATGTTTACTATCATGCCACCTAGCAAGCGATCGACTGACTGACTGATGTCTAAATATACGTAGGTGGATTGTGGATTGAAAAGTTCGCGGCCCAACTATGAAAACAAAACAGGACCCACTATTTTATTATAACCATAGAGAGTGTCGTTCTTAAACTGTCACTGTCAAAATTTTCAAATATTCATTTGCAATATTTTTTAAGTCGTGGCTGTTCAAAGTGCTCGTGTTTAGCCGATTCATAATTATGGACAAATTCGAGCATCTCACCGTAATCAAGTACCTTCACAAAAAACAATCTAACTCCAAAACAGATTCATGAAGACATGCAAGAGACGTTAGGTGGATCCTTTCCATCATATACGTCCGTTAAAAGTTGGACTGCTGAATACAAACGCGGCCGTGAGACCCTTAAAGATGACCCTCGCTCTGGTAGACCTGCAATGTCGACTACTCAAGAAAACGTCGAAAAAATTTGCGACATGATTATGGCAGACCGACGATTGAAGATCTCAGAGGTAGCGGTGGAGCTGCATATCTCATATGAAAGAACTCCAAATATTATTGTTAATGAACTGGGCTTTACTAAGGTGTCAGCCAGATGGGTGCCACGAGTCCTTTCACTTGAACAAAAACGAACCCGACTCCTCCAAAAACGAACGACCCGATCTCCCGCGACTGTTTGGAGCTCTATGAAGCCGATCCGCAAGAATTTTTGGAAAGTTTTCTAACAATGGATGAAACATGGGTGCACCAAAATACCCCAGACTCAAAGCTATAGTCTAAAGTAGTCTAACCAGTGGAGAGGTACTGGGTCTCCGACTCCAAAGAAAGCAAAGGCAGTTCTGTCGGCAAACAAGGTTATGGCTTCGGTTTTTGGGATGCAAAGGGCATTATCATGGTGATTACCTGAAAAGTTTGCAACCATAAACTCCGACTATTACTGCTCTCTACTACGTAATATAAGTGAAGAAATAATGAAAACAAAACGACCTGGAATGCTGACTAAGAGAGTACTCCTCCACCAAGCCAACGTGCAAGGTCACGCCTCATTACAATCTATGGCGGAAATCCACACATGCGGCATTGAATTGCTGAACCCACCCGCGTTATTCGCCGGATTGGGCTCCATCGGACTTCCACCTGTTCCCAAATTTAAAAAAACACACCTTCTATTGCAGCCATTTTATTCGCCCTACTGCCGGGTACAGGCCTCACTCATTTACATGATATGAGAGGATTTAGTCATACACTTCCACGCTGACCAACCGGCTTGGAAGTGGGTTTCCTCACGATGTTTTCCTTCACCGGATTGCCAGCTGCTATGTATTACAAATTATAAAGTTATAAATTGTGCTCCAGTGGGTATCGAAGCCGCACTCCCGCTTGAGTGGTGTGCTCTCGCCCGCTCGGCTAATCTGACACTATATGCAATATGTATAGGACAGAAAAATTCATAAAACTTCGAAAAATTATTGAGCCCAGCCAGGATTGAATGTAGGACTGTGCGCGGAGATTGCGTTAAACACCTATATGAAACCATTCATGAATTTCGATGAGTTGTTCAGTCAGCCTGGTACCGAGGTTAGTTAACGAGCCGACAGCTATATCCGGAGACCCAGGTTCAAATCCTGGCTTTGCAGAATAATTTTTAAAAGTTTAATGAATTTTTATGTTTCATATGGCATACATATTTATGTAGTGCTGTGTAAATCCTGTTAACTAACATGTTTTAGTGTATATGTCCAAGTCGGATCATAATACATTTGAGTTTTTTTTTGTTGCAGGTATTTTATTGTACCTATTGTATAATTTTTTTTAATGTACTAATAAACAAAACTTACAGTATGAATGAATGAATTTATTAATAAAAAACACGCAACAATTTAGTGAGTGATACGTATGTATTGTTGCTGAATTCCGACAATCGGGGTAAGCAGAGCAATCGATATTGTGCTGTAAGAACTCTGGTAAATCACAGCGCAACACCGACCACCACATTTCGCAAGGTATTCGGACAAAATATCAATCAACCAGCATGTAAGGCACGAGGACTCACCTACTGCATGACACGGCGAAAGTACCGTGCCAAGGTGAGAGGTGGCGAGCCTGTCGCCCTTTAGCACGGCATCTTGTCCTTACCCCTTAGTCGCCTTCTACGACATGCATGGGGAGAGATGCAGTTAGGCTATTCTTTTAAGTACCAGCCCCACACGGTATAGTACCGGACCTACATTCATAAAAACGTCCGTCCCGATCATGACTAATAATTAATGGAAGATCACCCGCTAGGTGAGACAACGACATCAGCTATATTAAAATTAAAATTATAAATATACGCATGCCACGTGATCAAAACAACTTCAACAACTACGAATTTTGCAATTGAGCAAATATTTTTTTATTTCTCCATAATTTTTTTAAATACCTACTCTAATTTGAAAAAAAAAATTAAACAAAATATAAAAAAATACACAAAAACTTCAGTGTCAGATACAGAATCACTCCCTTCTAACATAAAGCTTAACAACATTTTGAAAACTTTCGGCTCTTCTCGCGGCAACTATATCGAATTGTTCCGACGTTTCGAACAGAGCGTCCTGTTCATGGTCACGGAGACGTCCGCTAGCTACGAGCTCAGCAAAACCTACTGACAGTACGTAGACAGACCATGAACAGGACGCTCTGTTCTAAACGTTGGAACAATCCGATAAAATCGCCGCGAAAAGAGCCGGAGGTTTTCAAAATGTTATTCAGCGACCGCGATAATTTAAAATGTATTATATAGCTTAACATCCTATATATGTGCTTCCTAGTCCTCACCACGCAAACAAAACAATAGATCAGTTATATTTTCTTTGATAATAAACATTGAATTCTCCTCTAAGGAAGGTAGAAGGAAGAAACTGAGGCCGTATACGCTTTACGACTTGATATTTGTATTTACAGCCAATAAGAAGTTTAACGTCCTAACCGCCGCTGCAAGTTTCGATACTCCAACTTTTAAAGAAATTGACTGAGACGGAAGTGACTCAGAGCCGCCCAAACGGCGCCTAAGCTCTCCCATAGCATAAAACAGTAAATTAGACGCTTATAAACTTTACTTGAAACAAGACCCGTACATGAACACAACACAGAGGCCATTCAACAACACCCTCAATCATTTTATGGGTTTTCCCACGGACTAGGTACCATATGGACCCGACGCGCGCCGCTCTATGAGTGGGAACCGGGCTCGCCAAAATTTGCTAGGCGCGCGGAACATAGAAGTATTAATACTTACCTGTGGAAGAATATGCCATCTTAAGTAACTCCTGACGTTTTTGTATTGTTTGGGCACGTGAAAACGGCACAAATCGTCATCCTGCATGAGACGTTGCCGGGGTTGCTCGCTCGAGCGAGAGCGAGTGGTAATCGTATTTGAACTACCTCGCGCTTGAACTGACTAGAACGGGAAGCGTTCCGGTGTCGGGTCCTTAGGGTAAATAATCCGTGGGTTTTCCTGTAAGGAAAGTCCTTAAAAAGCGATGCACAAACCCAGTGCAACATATAATTTTATTTCCTATAATCAATACAATAAATGTATAACCGTCCACTCTGTGACAGAAGTCGTGTTACATTATAATTAAATCCCATCAAGAAATCACAGGCATGTACTTGTAGCTACAAATATTTTATACCAAACTAGCAATAGCTTCAAGAACCTAATCTCAAAAACAAATTCTTTGTAAAGAAAAACATTCTTCTATCCAAATAAGTATTTTCAAATCGATCTCGAATCTTAAGTTACGGACATACACAACACGACATGGCCACAAATGCGTGGGAGGGAAGGATAAGGGGTGCGACCGGCGAACGACATTCTCGCCGAATCACCATGCTGCCGCTGACAGAATGTCAGCGAGCGACGATGAAGAACGGGCCACAGCCGCCTCTCCCATATTTTTTCACTCCTCAGTCCAATGTGAACTTACCATGATGTATATAATTGTGTATATAATTTCCTAAATATTGGCGCCAATCGCATCAAAATCTGTTATGTGGTTTGTAAGTTAATCGAGAACACAACTTCCCACAAAATATGGTTGACGACGCGGAAGGACGGGCAGACAGACAGAATTTAGTTTTACAAATTAAAATGTTCACCAATATACTCGTAGACTTTGTAAACTACGAAAGTTCCATTTGTAGATGTGAATTCTGTGACAACATATCACTACCTACTATGTTGACAGCCCTAACATTTTGATCCGTTGAGTGAAAGTAATATTACCGGATAAGTAACTAGCTGGTATACTGCTTCATAATCTATGACTTTGCCTTTCAGAAGAGTTTCGGGATGAATCTACTTCATAAGTTGGTACTCGTGGTCTAGAAAATACAGTGCATTTCTGATAGAATAGAAGTTTTTCTTGGTGCTGGTCAAAGAAATCATGCAGAATAAGTTTGAGAAATGAAAAATATAACGGCATATTTTGCGACGTCGTATTAAAATGTTATATATATATATGCAGGAAGAAACATTTCCTCGTGTTTTCGAAATATTCTTAAAGAGTCTGTCTGGTACTAAAATGTCAGTAAAGAAATATTAAGTATTTAATTTTATCGGTATTTAAGCATCATATTAATATGTTAAGCGAATGCAGAATTTTGTATATTATCCACATTTAATATGTACAGGGTGATTTCTTGAAATTAATTATTAGGTATTAATATTGTGTTGTGCTGTAGATAATTTACCGGAGTTCTTCTGGCACAACACCGATTGCTCTGCTTAACCCGATTGTCGGGATTCAGCGTGAGTGATAGTATGTATGTATGTATGTATTAATATTATCAATATTTCATCGAAAAATCCAAGAAGGTACCTTACTCCCCTTAAGAGATTTTAACAAAAATTTTAAATGCACTTACCCTCTTTCGTGAGGAGTTTGGGAAAATACATAATTAATGGCTGCTTACGTCATCAAAGGTGTTCATATTTCCAAATTTCAACAACCTAGGTGTAGCGGTTTGGCCTGGGCGCTGATGAATGAATCAGTGAGTGAGTGAGTAAGTCAGTCAGTCAGGACACGTTCCTTTATTTATGTATAGATTTGTATGAATTTCGTCCGCCATCGTATGTATGTTCCAATCTGGGTTTAAGGCGGTGAAACGCGGTTCAGTCTTACCGCGCAACGGAGAAGTGCCGCAAGTGTTCTCGGCACTTTTTCGTCATCACAACCTGTCGACAATTGTTTCAATATCTTTAAAATGTATTGTCATATGGTTGCAATGAAGTGGTCGAATCGATTTTGTTGTTATGCATATTCTGTACATGAATAATTTATTTGTGTGCTGTGAAAACAAATGATAGTCAAGTTGACGAGCTGATGCAGCTCATGTCATAATAACAGTTGGTGCGGAAGTTTCATGATGCGCGTGCGATGCCACCATTTTTCTTGGTGGATAAATAAAATCCATTTTTTGTTTACCGTTTCGTGTATTGTTGTTTATTGTTTGTTGTTCATTTATGATTCATAGGCAGTACGCTGCACTTAGATTTATTATATATTATTTACATTTTATCAACGTTCTCTTAGTCTATTTTACAAACAAGTTTGCTTCTACCTAAACACGCATCTACTATCTATCACCTACCATCTCGCATTACTCCAAAGACAGAAAGAACACTGCCCAATTCATGAAAATGCAACAATCACAAAACGTGTGATTTTTGAAAATGTGAAATGATATGCAAACTACGCTGCCACTTGAACCAGGCCAGTATCCACAAACAGCACCTGTTCACGAGCATCACTCCAGTTCCACCATTGCCTCCCTCTAACATATTATAGGGTAAGAGATAACCAGGGCCAAGTGTCACCGTCTTATATTTTGTGGTATGACGAGTATATAGTACATAGTCTCATCCAAGATGCGCGTTTTTAATTGTATAGAGATGTCTGTCTCAAGACCAGAAATCATGAAGCAAAACGTCAAAATTAGTGGTAATCCTTTTATTTAGTCGATATTTTCATATTTTTATGCCAAGGGGAGAAAAGGACAACTACGCTATTTGTGTTTCTTACGGAAACTGACACGGATGTCTAAACCACCCCAATGCACCAGTGATGTCAGCCCAGTAAACTTTGGTGAGTTCGGTAGGTGCCATGTCAGCGCTTCCCCTATTGATGGTTCTAGATTTTTTATTTTGGTCAAAAGCAGAATTTGTATGCAAGATTTCGTTGATATCACACGGTTGGCAGAGACATACAGACATACACGCGCACAAACAAGTAAGTACTTAGCTGGCATGGCGCGTCGCTGAGCGTGGTTTCGCGAGGAGTGGTGTTATTGGCTATCTCCGATCTTCTTTTGAAATTTTGGGCACAGTCACCCATGCTGGTTGCCTATATAAAAAAATATTGCTCAGTAACATACTGGACGAAAACGTAAATTTTTCCCCTGTAAACTTAGATCAAATATGTGGTAGATGCACGGTCCATACAAAACGAACACCAAATAGTTTGAAAAGTTCGCGCCAAAACACTTGCACCACGTGATTGTGACGTCATCAGTCTAAAATCAAACGTCTGCCGCTACCGTAGGTCTCGCGCCGGCCGTGTCGTCCGCGACCTTGCCACTGAGATGAAGAGAAGGGATAATACTGATTTATGTATTCTTTTGATGGCGCCATTTTTGACCGGCGTACGTGCATCTACCATATGTTTGATCTAAGCCGATAATTTTTTTTTTTGCATTGCAATTTTTTATTTTTTTTTATTGAGAGCGCGACATATGGCGCCGAGCCACCCAGAAGGAGACTAACGAAGCCATGGACATTATGTTTTAGCGTGGGTTGCGAATGCCATACCGGCCTGGCAGGTGCCTATTCACGCCCCTCTTGAAGGACTCGATACTATACACGGAGGGAAATATGTGGGCAGGGAGAGCGCTCCAGAGTTTTCCGGTTCTGTAGATGAAAGATCTGCAGGACCGATTCGTACGCATTAGCGGTAGGTCCATCGTGTAGGGATGCAATCCGCGTAGTGCGTAATCCTCTCCTCCAAGCGTCCGTTGTGAATACGCGCGACGAGCATTGCAGATCGATTCGCCGCCAAATTAATTAGTATGGAAGATTGATTCGAAATTTGAGCGAAAACTTGTATGTTTTTTTTAGCAATAATATTAATTTTAAAATTTATCTTTCATTAGAAACAGTACATAAATAATACAGCAGCATATTAAATACTGTTAACATAGAAAATTAGTACTGAAAAGATAATATTTTTTTTTACTTACATATTTCTCGCCTTACTTACTAGTTATATTACTTACTAATTTAGGCTACATTTAAAGTAGTAAAACAATGTATTTTTAGTAGTTTGTGAACGAAGATTTCTAGATGAAAACTTGGTTTTGCACGCGTTGAAAGAAAAAATTGTGTAGCATACATAGCGGATTTCATAAATCTTTTTGAAATAGACTATATCCGAAATGTACCTTCTTAAGCCCTTGGTCCTTTGCAAATGATTTATGTTAAAACAAAGCCTCTACTAAAACATAGCGGACTAAGTAGGCTAGTTATTACATAGCGGCTACGTCCATACGCGTACAACGTGACAAGGGCTCGCACCCCGTTACAAAATGAAGCTTATTTTAATAACAAGGAGACAACGGTGAGTAGAAGCGTACAGTAAAGAATCAGTAAAGTAATTCAATACATGCTTCACTGTAGCACAATTTAAAAAAAAAATACAAAGGGGATTGTTAGAATAAAGTAATGGGTGAAATATTTAATGAAATTATCATGGTTGTATTCTTCAGTATTGTATGAATCAACATCAACAATAACTTGCCAAAATTAATAGCCAAAAACATTTTAAAACAAAAACTTCCAAACACTGGTGAAGTAAAACTCGGAGAGCAAATTCATATTCTGTGCCGGTACACTTTTGTTTACATTGTTATCTGCTAGTTCTATCCGTTTCTGTAAAATATCGTCGCACATATTATGCGTAGGTATATTAAATACGTTTAGTAACCGGTTTTGAATTAGGTAAAATTGGCAAAATGTCTTTTCTGAAATAAGCAATTTCATAAATTTAACGCAAAGAGCTCATACGAAATGTAATATATCCCCTAATACTTAACAAAACATCAATCAAATAGGGCGAATTTTTGTCCTCACAAGTAATGCTAAATTTAAACTGGTTACTAGGTTCTTAATAACAGTAAAATGGCCTATTAAGAACACCATTCATACATATGTACGAAGTCCATTCTGGTTAACTCTTTATTTCATGTAGACTTTACAACCCTTTGGATCATTTGATACACGGTGCGACGCGTGTATAATGGCACGGCTCGCGCACGACATTATTACGTCGCTGAGGCGCGGCGTTCCGCCGCTCGTGAAATTCCGACACATCTCAGCCATCTCCAAACCGATTTGCGCAAACTAAACTTCTTTCTACAGCTGACTAATGGTACTATTCGCAGTTAT
>WYDE02263050.1:0-13594 GCA_009867175.2 Adela reaumurella
TGTTCTTACGGCAGTGAGATCTTGAGGTATATTGGCACCTCTTCTGATGTTTCGCAGCAAGCACACTTGTTCAAATTCTTCGTGTTGAAATTATGTTTTGAAACTCATAGTGCCGAAATTGCTTCGTTCAAACTTCATCCATATTATGTTCGAGTACTCGACGTTTTTACCCGAAAGTGTTTGCTTTCTGTGTATAAATGGAGATGCCAAACCCTCGTGAAGTTTTGAAAAATTTTTGAAGTCAGTGATCTCCATTGCGTTGACTGATATTTTGTTTAAGTTATTTGACGATCCGCGAACTAATTGCTGCCAGTCCCAAGGTATCATGATTGAGAATTGAGGCTGGCGTTTCTTCTCTCTCTCTATTATCGAATGTATTCCATCCGCCTCCATGTGCGTGTGTCCCTTCAGAAGATATTTATGATGTATACTTTCCAGGTTTGGGTACTTTTGTATCATCCATAGGTAAGCCATGATTAAATTGATATTTTTATTTTGTGCGTAACTGTTATCTGACCATAGTGTGATGTGTTTAATGGTTGTGTTCTTTATGTTCTCTTCGCCCCATTTTAATAGTCCAGAAGCCATTTCGTTTCCCCCTCTGCCGGCTATTGTCTCGTCCCACATAATACAATGGTTATTTTTGGTGGTGCAGTCCGTAATCGTGAAATTAAAAGACCACAGTTTTCTCAAGTAAAAGCTCTGACCGTTTGTTAATAATGGAGTCGGCAGACATTTCTGTAAGTCGACGGTTAACATTTTTCGTTCTGTTGGATTAATTGCGGCCAACTCCTTGTCTTCTCTTTTCAATTTATATCTGTTTTCTGCTTCTTCCATGTGGTTTTTATAACTCTCATTCAAAACATTTTTCTCTTGATCGTTCGCTTCTCTAAGCTTTATTATGAATTGGTCGCAATCGTCACATGTATCTTTATGGGGAGGACTAAACCCTAAGTTAAACTCATAGTCAAATATCTTTCTATATAACCATATTTTTGCAATCTCACCTGTTTCAATGCCAGGGTTAATTTCTTTTAATTGATCCACATATAGTTGATGCATTTTTTCAATGGTTAAATGAGCCCCTAAATACTCTTTCTGAGTTTGTTCTCGACAGTAGTGACTTATGTACTTTGGAAATTGTTTAATATGTTGTCTCACACTTTCTTTTACATTTTCGGGAATTAAGTTTTGTGGTGGATGCTTACCTCTCCTGTCCTCCTGTGAGATGCCATGTCTTGCATTTCGCAATGAATTGCGAACTACCGTCTCTGATATACTCAGCGTATTTAAAAAGAAACGTTTGCATACGATCACGTCTACTCTATTATTATGAAGTGTGTATACATTTGTGAATGATCTCACTTTTTCGGGTTCTTTTCGATTTCTGGATCGTTCGGGTGATTTCTGTGTCACTCTTGAAACAATAAATTGTCTCTTTCTGTCCCAACACATATTATCGCTCCAAAAACTATCAAAAATTGCTTGCCTTGTGGCTGTATCTACTTTCTCACTGCATTTGTTACGACATGGGCCACAATCCGGTCCCATATTTTTTTTTTTTAATCATTTTTCCACTTTTCGAAAGGTGTTCTTTCCCTGTTTTTACTTTTTTTTTCTAATATTACACTTCCAAGTTTCTGGGTTTCTTTTCCTTTTTCTTGAAATCATTTTTGGTGTCGTATCATTGCACAAATCAGAATTTTCGCTACTTGTCTCTTCAATAATAATAGCCCTTCTTGGTTCGGGGGTTGAGTGGTCTGATTCGCTATCGGGAATATCCTCATCACTCTCATCAGGGGAAAAATCTGAGCTGTTTGAACTAGATATTTCTCCGAACATATCAACAATTACTTCGTTATCGAAAGAGGGCACTGAAAATTTTTCCACTTCCGTCATTATATCGTCTTCGGTAGGCTGACCCTTCTCTATAGTTTTAAACAAGTGTTCGTGAATACGCTGATTATGTGCCTCTGTCGAGATCGTACCATCTTCTATGGGCTGTTCCTGGTTAATGTCCTCACAAATGTTCTGATCGTAAGCCGCTTTCGGAGTTATAATTTGGATAGGCAGATCCTGGCCTGTGGTCCTAGGTACGCCCTCATAAGCATGCTGCTTCTGTACCTCTGTCGAGACTGTATCCTCTTGTATGGGCCCATCCTGGTTTATGTTATCACGACTGTTCTGTTCATGAGCCACTTTCGGAGTTATAATTTGGATAGGCTGATCCTGGTCTGTGGTCCTCAGTACGTCCTCATAAATATGCTGCTTCTGTACCTCTGTCGAGACTGCACCCTCCTGTATTCGCTCATCCTGGTTTATGTTATCACGAATGTTCTGTTCGTGAGCCGCTTTCGGAGTTATAATTGGATCGGCTGATCCTGATCTACCGTCATCCTCATAAACGTGCTGATTTTGCACCTCTGTCTGGACCTTATCTATTTTAGAAGGCTGATTTTGGTCTGTGGTTGGCTCCGATTTTTCTGGAATTTTTTTCTGCAAGAATATTGGACATACTATTATTTAATAGTGTTGTAATGTCACACCTCCAAACGAGTTACTTTAGAAATAAAGAACCTTAAGTCCTTGAAAGTCATAAAAAAATAACTTTGAATACTTTTAATTTGTTACGGAGCACAAAACTAAGCACTTTAAACTACCTCATTGAGGAAGCCAAGCATTGGACACTGTTTTTCGATGTTGTGGACATTTTTATTTGGACTTACGATTCTCTGACTCTGAGGCATAGCTGAAGCCGGTCAGTTACAAAAATTATTTAAGTAGTACGAATTCGACAAAAAGGTAGTATGTCCATACAATTACTGTTTTAAAATGGTTCTAAAGGTGACAAAGCTATTATTTACAACCGAAATAATGGTTCCGATTGCTATAAATTTTTATTCTGAAAGAACATTGGACATACGACTTTTTAATACTTCTCAAATGGCACGCCTCGAAAATAGATAATTTAGAAATAAAGAACCTTAAGTCCTTGAAAGGCATCAAAAAATTAACTTTGCATACTTTTAATTTGTTACGGAGCACAAAACTAAGCACTTTAAACTACCTCATTGAGGAGCCAAGCATTGGACACTGTTTTTCGATGTTGTGGACATTTTTATTTTGGACTTACGATTCTCTGACTCTGAGGCAGAGCTGAAGCCGGTCAGTTACAAAAATTATTTAAATAGTACAAATTCGACAAAAAGTTAGGTATTTCCATACAATTACGGGTTTCAAAAGATTCTAAATGTGACAAAACTATTATAATATTTACAACCAAAATAATATAAAATACATCTACAGTTAGGAACATAATAAAATAGGTTATGTTCACTTACCGGGTGTTTTTTTATTGCATGTCCTTGCCTTGCCGCTTTGTTCTCCTAGTAATGCCAAATCACACAATTGTTTGCCCCTCGAAAACTTATCTGCCATGACTATTAACTCATTATAACAACACTAAACTTTAATCAAACACGCTCTAACAATGCAGCTGTTTGAAAGACCGGTTCTATGTGCAGTCGGGTGACTGCGAATTACAGATCTCTATACATGCTATGAGTACTAATGTGTAGTCGACTATTTGTTCAGTCCAATTACAGTCCTCCTACACACACAACGCCATTCTAGATACCAAATTGTGTATGTTGTATAGAGAAAACGTAACAACATTTCAAGCATCGGTATTCGATTGAAATAACCTCATGTATCTTTTAATGTTTTATGCTTCTAATATTGAATGGATGAAAATAACATTATGTACCACTTGAGGTTATTTAGTTTTATAAGAATAGAAGGTCAATAGCATTATGATCCGATAAGGTTGTGTTGCACGGATTATAGATGCAGTTGCGTCTAAATAGAATTCCTCTAACTCGGCTCATAGACAAGATTGGACTTAATGCTAAATAACACTCAGTAGAGAATTTAATTGCGATTATTTATGCATTTAAAAGTAAAATTGGCCAAAAATGGACTTAAGGTCCTCTGACTCTCAGGCAGAGAGTTGAATGACTCGTTCTTTCCCAGACCGTAGTCTTTGTACTGGTTGCGTGGACGGGGCGGAAGACGACGTTGCAGTTTATTTTTTCGGTGTTTTTGCTTCTGACACATTTGTAGGTTTATCGGGAAAATCTAATAATCTTGATGGTCGGAACTTTAAGAACTTGCGTTGCGGAGTAGCCTAGTTGGGTAGCGCTCGCTACTTACTAGAGAGGTCGTGGGTTCGATACCTTGTATGCGCACAATTTTTCCGAATTTTAAAATTTCGGTTTAAATTTGTATGCAAAAATGTACCCCAGTGAAGGAAAACACCCTGAGGACACCTATACACTAACAATATGAATGTGTTGTAGTGTATAAATGTTGACTTGAAGAGATTGTCTCTGGCAATATGCCCGCCTTCTGCTAAGATGAAAAGTCTATATTTATTAATTTATTTTATTTAAGAACTTCGTAGACGCCACCCCTCACGTTGCCATCGCACAATTTCGCCGGAACCCATTTCGCTAGGTCGGAACACGTAAAATGTTTATTTTGAATGGAGGATATATCTAAATCTTCGGTGTCCAATATTTACTTTTTTATGAGATGTGTAAGATTTGAATTTTTATTATAATCTTTTGGGACTCTTAAGGAAGTAGGCGTAAGTAATACATTAGATTCTGCCAATTATTTAATTAAATTACTTTTTTTTGTTGAAGCAGCTCTCTACGTCTATGATCGACTTCAGCGCAGACGAAGGTGTATTACCTAAGTCTACGACTTCAGCTTGTCAGCTGCCGCGATCCTCGAACCTTTCGGAATAGGTTTCATTGTTATTAAAAATAAATAAATAAAATAAATATAGACTTTTCTGCTTAGCAGAAGGCGGACTTATTGCCAGAGGCAATCTCTTCCTGTCAACCTTTATACACTACAACACATCCGTATTGTTAGTGTATAGGTTTCCTCACGGTGTTTTCCTTCACCGGGGTGCATTGTAATTTTGCACACAAATTTTGACCGAGATTTTAAAATCCGGATAAATTGTGCGCATACCAGGTCTCGAACCCACGACCTCTCGGGTTAGAAGCGTGCGCTCACCAACTAGGCTACTCCGCAACCCCGTTTGCATTTTTGTAGTGCACGTGCAACTCCAATCTCGTTGTTAATTAACTCCATCTGTACATATCTTATGAATTAATCATTTATATGATCAGACCCAGCGGTTTAGGCTGTGCGTTTTCTGTCACTCGGAGACTTTTATAGTTTTATTAAGTAGAATTATTTTTCCACTTGTCTTTGCTCGTAGGCAAGACAACTGAAATTTCTTCGCTCTCTGTTTATCGCGACCATGCACAGCATGCATATATTTATTGATATACCTATCTGTTGATTAATGGAGCTGTATTAATTTGACACTGGCAGATTTGCCAGCGTTAACAGCTCCATAATCTGAATGCTGTTTCTCTCCAGCGACTAACTATTAATCACTCTTCTCTTGTCTGAAGCGACGTAAACAAAGCGGCTTAGGGAAAGTCAGTGGCAACGGCGGCGGATGAAACGAACGATGACTACAAACACCAAGAAATCGAGACCCAATGCAGACGATTCGGCGCCCCCGGGGCCTGGCCTGAGGCGCATTGTGTAGTGGGGGTCCCATTTCATAGGACCCATGTATTTTCTCAAGTGACTTGAAATATAGTCGCGATGCGCTCGCGCCCCACTTTATTGACTGAGCAAAGCGAACAGGGTCAAAAACAGGGTCAAAAAACTTTTTGTGTCTGTCTTTTTTTTTGCACAACTCCTAAACGGTTCGTCAGATCGATCTGAAATTTTATAGGTTCTACATAGGGAGAACCTAAAAACTGGCCACCTATGGCCGCCCCCAACTTCGACATTGGAGTTCTGCCAAATTGCCGAAAAAAGACGTTTTTTTGTGTGGGACCCCTAAATTTATTAATTTTTTTTTTTTAATACCGCTTTAGTATTACACGCTCTGGGAAAATTTTCCGTTGGCACCCTTTCCGTGCGGAACCCTAATAACTGTTCGAATTTGTGTCACTTGTTGTTGTAACCGATTGCTGTCACTGATTCCTATTAATTGCACCGCAGGAATCTGAGGAACTCGTCTAATTAATGGTCTATCTCAAACAAATAAGCGACTGAAATCAATATCAGGTTGAAGATTAATTACGCTTGGAGCCGAGAGCCGAGCCGCTTTAACTTGCGAGAGCATAAATCAAGAGGGGCTAATGACGAGCTGGCTCCTTAATGAATAGGCAGGGAGACGCATTAACGACGAGACGAGCCGAGTTACAACTTGTGAACATTTTCGGCCTTCTTCGGCTCAAGCAGGATAAGGCGCTGTCGTCGAGCCTTTTAAAGGAGATCTGCCAGTATTGCCAGGTTTCAAACTAAACTAGTTTCCTCAATGAATTATGCACACATCTAATGTGTTTGTCCTAGGATGCATAGTATTTCACTCTATCTTGTTCATAAGTGGAAAAGTAGGGATATGAATGGGTAACTTCGGCCCGTCCCGTAAATATTAAGTCTTTGTATAATTTTTTTTTCTATAAGCTGTAATTAACGCGCCTTGCAACCATCTAGTTTTTAATACTACAGTTGTATATTGTAGCAGTATTTATGTAAATAGCAAAACTATTCATATAGAACAGTGCACGTCTACTACTAACTCCATCTGTTGGCAAGGTTATAATAAAGCTACTTTTCGTTGTATAATTTTGGTCCCGGTTCTATATAAAGCCATACAACAGAAGATTTTTTTTTTAGAAAGAAAGGTAGGAAGGGATGATGGCGATCGGTAAATTTTAACCCTTTCTTTTACTATTAACTCACGGCGCCTGAGGTGCCCGTCAATAATTTATTGATGGTAAAACGTCTCCTCTCCTCCATCTCCACCACGAGAATACATTTCCTATGTTTTCCGTTACAATTGCGTGTCTTCGTATTCGACGTGATTGTAAAATTACCTTTTAATGTCCCGCTACTGGCAACGGGCTAATGATAGGCTAGCGATCCCGTCTGTATTCTACCTATTATATACGACTTGTAAACATGAAAAATGTATATATATTTTTCCATTTAACTCATTTTTAAGTCAATGGAGTGGTTGATGAAATTTTGTCGTCGTTCTGTAAGATAGATCGACCTGCATAGATTTTTCTTTATTTATTGAAACGACACGGAAGGCTACATCACCTAATGCACCAGTTTTCTGGTAACAGTGATGTCAACCTAAACACCTTATACTCCATTCTACCAGTGTTGAGAGTGAGTCATCACTGGTTTCCATACCCCCCGAACCCCACGGGGGTGAATCTCATTCATTATTTGCAATGACTCACTCTATACACTGGTGGAATGGAGTATAGTGAATTATGTAGGTAGGTGTCATATCAGCGCTTCCCTCAATTCCAGCCGGCTACACTTAACTGGACGGAAAACACGAACTAAGTTTCATAGCCGCTTCGACCGATCTTCATTCAGTGCGGTGGTACCAACCCTTGCGGGTTTAACCCTACCACCATTTAAGGAGAGGGAAGGGACCTACAGTTTAACGTGGAATCCGAACCACGACCGCAGCGTCAAAGGTCAAGCGGTCACCCATCCAAGTCCTGACCGCGCTCGGCATTGCTTAACTTCGGTAATCGAATACTGAATATCCCAACACTGAGCCAACGACGCTGATAACGATAACGACGCTTCTATTGATCGATTGAAACCAGCGTCAACCAACAACTAGACGAAGAGTTTCCTAAGACAGCTGAGTCATGTCAGTAATGTAATGGAAAATTATCGTCAACCATTCCACAACCATCGATCCGAGATAAATCACCTATGAAGACAAGATCAGGAAGAACAGTCAAATGTCTATCAAAATGTACCAGCAAGATTTTTAAACTTTAGGCAATTTACTGGGCTACTAGGTATTTCACGAAATGTTCTTCAAATTTATTTATATGTACTCGTATTAGAATACAATGAATACGAGACAACAATTTATCCATAATTGTATTCAAAAATGATTTCATAACTAGGAAAAATTATTTTGTATTTTTTTGTCAAATTTCCTGAAGTGCTTAATTTGGGACATAGTTATCGTTTAAATTGGCACAAAAAAAATCATGCTGTGTGTAAAAATTAAAGCAACGGTACACACATACAAAACTTTTTATTGAGACTAAAAAGCTTAAAGGAAGACATAAATAACTACGCCTGTAACATCTCATATATACGTTGAAAAATACAGAAGAAATTAATTTACAGACATTTGTAATTTGTATTAACCTATGACTTTAAAGAATCACTGAATGGAATTAGTTTCACTAACATGAAATTAAACCTTTAAACTCAAAGGTATATCATCCACGATTGACAGAAATAAGCATAATTTTTGTAAGTTTATTCACATGAACATCTGAAACATCTTCAACATCAGGGAACACAAAAATTGTTTTTGAGCTTTTATAATTTCTCATAAATTTAATTGTGAATGTGTTCATATTTTTTATGACACGTACGATAATCCTTTTTCCCGCATTTAACATGTAGCTGTGGTGTAGTCACTGTGGACAAAGATTATTTTTCTGAAATTTTGCTCTGCTGCATCGCCCCAAACCTGCTTAAGAGATTCTTTAAAAAAAACAAAGATTGTGCAGCTATTAACATGTTTCAACATCTTGGAGGCTATTAAATGGCATTTAGATGGGCCATTTGAATTTAGGGTTCTTACGAGTGCATTTACTATCTTACGACCTAAAGTGTCCGTCGTTTCATCCATTGATACCCAAAAATGACCATCTCTGATGTCGCCACGTATTTGTTCCATTTTACAGTCGAATACTTTATTTAGGAATCTTTTTCGGAGCCAGGATTCCTCGGGGATAGTTTAATCAACGCAGTATTGAGTTAACAAGTCCCTGAAATAGCGGTTGTTCAATTTTTTCCATGGAATATTCGCACAAACATCATCATGGCTAAATAAAAAAGGAAATCATGTTCAGGTGGGTCTCCCCTTAATTTTCTCTGGTCTGGATTGATGTTTGCCTTGCGCGAGAATTAAATTCCAACATTGCACACATTACAGTTGACGTCAACATTGTTATACGACTATTCGGGATATTCACGTATCCATTTTCTAACAGTGTTAAGTCGAGGATTCCTTCGAGCCATATTTAGGACGCAAAGAGTAAGTGCACAAAAATCACTACCTTTTTTCTTATTGGGTTATACAAAACACAAAACCATGTCATCTGTCGTATAATTCCAGGGTTCCATTATTTTTCCATTAGTACCATAAACGCATTTTATCACTGTTTTGACTTTTTTTTTCATGACTGCCAGTTGAAATATTAAAAGTGATGATTTTTCCTTCTTTGGCTAATCTTTGTACATCTCGAGCATCTGCGGATTCCGAAAGGTAATAAATATTCTATTTTCGTTTTAGCATTTTAGTTTCTCTGACACTCACTAGCGAACGAAGGGCTCGTTGTGTCTCGTTTAAACGCATATTAAAATTAAAGTTAACTAGTCTGCATATGGCCCTGGAATGCCCGACAGAATCCGCTCTATGATTATTGATAATGATGGTGATGATGGATTACCGGATCTGTAAAAAAAATATGTATTAATATAGACGTACGTGTAAAGGTGGTTGGTTGAAGATTTTAGTTATTTTATAACAGATCCACATTCATGTAAAATTTATGGCAAAAGAAAAAGTATATTCTTGCATTTTCAATAATGCCTCGAACAATTGAACAATGCACATTCGTGTTCAAGTTCAAGTTCATTCAAGTTCTAAATGTATAATTAATATCTTGCTTGCTTACATTTTTTAAGATTGCTTTTTCAGCAGCATATTGACAGAAGTTTTGGTGGACTTGATTACCGAGAAAAGACTCACTTAGAGCCACGGGCTCTGCATAATGGATTCCGACAGGTTTTATAAGAAGCCTGTGAGTGATAACGATGTTGGAATAGGTAGAGCTAAAATACCACTACATGCATCTTTTAGCGAAAGCATCATAATATTATACATATACATTTTACTATTAAGAGATTACAATTGATTATTATTTCTGTTTATTTATTATTTTCTTAATTCATATAGCCGTGGCCTATCCACTCAATACATTTTGTTTTTAGTTCCTTTTGTTAGTGCTGGTGCTGTAGTAGTCAGAGTAAGAAGACGTCCAAAGCTAGTAGCGAGACCTATCCAATCAATATATAAATTTTATTTATTACTGGAATGTTTTCCTCTAAGTTACTACAACTTTAAAGGTTTTTTAAATAAATTTTAGCGTTTAGTACACTGACATCTATTTCATATTTAAAGTACTGCAAGACAAGATTGTAATTATATCCACTTAATGTACATAGATGTCGCCTTTCTCATGTAATTTGGTCATATAATTTGCGCCATCTATTATCAATTCTAGTAACACTTGACTATCCTAGCCAAATTAAGATTATATTAGTTCCTCTTGGTAGTCCTGGCGCTAGTTATGCGGTATCAAAAGCCAGTATGGGGAAGGTCTCTCTGTTTACGCAGTATATAGTAATCTGTGATATAGCTGATGCGAATATAAGCCATACTAGTTGTAGATTTTTTTTATACGATAAGGATTTTTTAATGCTAATACATTGAAAAGTTTTCATCGGCTAATAATTTGGAAACTTTTTATTAAAAAAAAAACTAGTGGTGGTTTATCAATACTACACACCCGTATTTTTTTCATGAAAACTTTTTCACGTTAATCTTTCTGCAAATGATATTTTTACAGCATCTTAATATCTACACGACGACGCATAAATAACTTGTGTAACCCTTTGCGTTTCGGAGTTATGACTAATCATTTAGTCTTACAAAATTAGTTTCGAAGCTCGTTTCGACCCCCTCCTCGCTCGATGACGTTAGTGCACGATAGCGTAAGTGCACTTATAGGAACCCCTCATCTATTTTCAGAATATACAGGGTGTTCCAAAAGTCATGGATCAAACGAAGTGTGGTGATAAAGGAGGTCATTTGCAATCAAAATCACCCGACATGTGGTTACCCGATTATTACTGGTTTACGAGCTGTTGTCAATTTTGTAATTTTTCCACCATACATTTACTAAGAAAAATGCTGTTTGTTATGGCTGTGTGTGTAATGGCTCCTAAAATTAAAGTTTATTTTAAATGTCACTCGTTAAAAATGTTTATGCAAAGATGTTTTAATGGTGATGATTCAGTTTTTTTTAGAAGAAAAATTATTAAACAATTATTTTCAACGATAAAATTCCAAAAGTACACTCACTATATCCACGGTTCTCCGGTCTCTTCTCGACCACCTCCCTCTCTGCCCACGGAACTGAGGGCGAGGGAGGCTGCTCGGATATGGATAAAGGAGCCGGTACTGCGCCGGCACTTGTGGCCCATATTGTGCCGGTGGGACGGCGCAAACGACGCCGGCGACACGTACTGCGCCGGCACGTACTGCGCCGGCGGCGGCACATACTGAAGTGGCGGCAGTGGATTATGCTGCGTCAACGGCTCATATTGTGCCGGCGGCAGCCCGTAGTGTGCCGGCGGCGACCCGTACTGCGCCAGCGGCCCACAACTAGCTGGCGGCCCGTAAGTCGCAGACAACCCGTACTGCGGCCGCGGAGGCCCGTTCTGGGGCTGCAGCCATCCTTGTGGTGGCGCCACCTAGTCAGGCGCCGGTAGCACCAACAAGGCCGGTTTGCGGCTGCAGCGCCGTGGTATGCGGCAGAGGTGCTTGTAGAACCACCAAGCCTGGTGGCGGCGGCGGCAACACCGAGGTGTGCGGCAGCGGCGGAGCTGTACTGGGCCGCGCATTGAGCCTGTGATGTGGCAAGGGGGGGCAATTCCAGTGCATTTCCTGAAAGAAAACCATTTAAAAAAAACTAATTCCACCTAAACAGGGTTATGCAGGTTGATGTAAATTATTTCACAACGGATATAGCAAGCTATATATTGTCGAATACAGCTTATGCAGCTCTACAATCTTGCAAAGTTTTTTTGTATGTCCAACACAAAAGGAAATATTAAATAAAAACCATTTCAAAATCATGCTATGTAATGAAATGAGAGAAATTAGTCCGGCTCAAAAATATTGTCTATGTTAAAGTGCACGCCCTTATACAGTGATTTGCCTAGGACGACAAGGTGGAGGGGTGCTCCACTTGGTTACTTTCCAAGGTTACTTTCCAGGACCTCATCGCAATCACATAACTGCATCAATGTACTTATGCGCCGGCGGCGGCACATACTGCAGTGGCGGCAGTGGATTATGCTGCTGTCAACGGCTCATATTGTGCCGGCGGCAACCCGTAGTGTGCCGGTGGAGGTGCGCCATGAACTTTCCATAGATGGAAAAACGTAGGTAGGTCACGAAAAGGGCTACCGAGAAAATCGGCGGTTATCTCGATTGTGGTTAACAAAATGAACCTCATTTGTTTGGCTACTGTTCATACTACTTAGCTTTTCTGGCCGTTCCGTAGAGGAACAAACTATCCGCAATAAAATAACACCAGTCTCGCTCGCTGGCGCCATGTGCAAATTTTCACTAAGCATACATACTGTGGGCATTGTATACTTCCTGGATGTTATCATGCCCCGGTTCAGAAATTGTTTGTTGAATTTGTGTTATGTTTCCTGACTTCCGATCTCAAAATTCCCGAGTGCTGCACTCACGTGAGAATTTTTGTTGTGGGGTTAGTAACTGTCGGACCACAAAATTATTTTTGTCACAGAATTTGGAAGGTCTACTACATGCTGCTTCAGAATGCGAATTGAAGCGCTGGCGATATCGTCACCACTACGGCCGTTTAGAATTTCATCCCATATAGTATTGTATACGTATATTTATTTAGATTGCAGTGTGCAGTTAAGTTGTATACACATAGCTTTCTTTTATAAAAAAAGTGGAGACGTTAGCTTTTAGCAACGAGAAGACGTTTTTCAGATCATAACACAAGACAGCAGTTTCGCACACACTGTCATCCATGTACCTAGTCCCGTCTTTTTTACGTTCATTGTCTCCTTCTTTGTTTTTTAAATGGTAGCGGTACTTTTCGATTTCCGATTCATTAAGATTTTTTGTTCTTTGTACTCCCAGCATTAATCACACATACTTTTTTTCGGGTTGAAAAAAGATAAGTTGAAAGATTCCGATTCCCCACCCCTGCTATGACGTACAAAATTTGTGGGGTTGACGCTCCAAATTTCGGCTGGAGTTTCTCTCCGCGCTAGCATCCTACGCAGAGCCATGAACATCGAATCCACGCTCAATGTAGGGGCCAACTCAATGTGAATGGCACGTCTTGTAAGGTATGTGAACAGTGCGCCCCGCCTTCTTTCTCGACGACGCCCGAATGTCACCTCCATTGGGCCAAAATAGTCGACACCTGTGCTTGATGCAGCTTGCAGGGCCTTTGATTGTGCAACAGACGCCCGCGAGGTAGATCACCTTGAGGTGGGATCATCGGCTTATCTGCTCTCATTCGACACAGACGGCAAGAATGGGCAACTGCTCGTACCGTGCCCCGCAATCAGCGGTGGTCCCAGCAATGGAACC
>WYDE02263160.1:0-13588 GCA_009867175.2 Adela reaumurella
GAGAACGTAATAAACATCGCGTTAGCCGCGCCCACTTTTACTGCTCAAGGTCAAATCTCAAGGACGCTTCTATGCAGAGATCGCCTTAAGCGCGAGATCGTCGTTCTAAATTCTTGAAGCGCGTGCTCGCTCGATAATGCGCTAGATGCGTGACTTCTCACTTACCCGCGAGGCGTAAACTCTTGTGGGTAACGATCGTTTAATACCTTCACATAATGCGCCGACGCCGCGCCGGTGACTCACCCGAACAATGCAGCACAATCTTTGCTTTAGTGTTCCCCGATACATGGAGAGTTTTTAATCGTATTCAGCGACATAATATGATGTTGACGATTATCCACATATTTCAATCGTTTTGTTGGACCGTTCAAGGCTTGCATAGACGTAAAAACTGGCGCATTATCAAGCCGCATTACGTAAGAGTATATGCGGCGCAGCACAGCGGTGTTTGCGCTTCGCTCATTACCGGAGCGCGGAGGAGACGGCGGCAGTGGCAGCAGAGCTCCACTAGCACTCCGCCTCGCCGCATGTCTCGTCTCAGAAGCTGTCAGGTCATGGCGGCGTGTAGTCTCGCGCACGCCCCTGCATAATTACACGCCGAGCCTTAACTTGTCTCCTCGTAAAGAAGTAGGTAGCACCTCCTTCCCAGGATGCCCTAATCTATGAAGCAACATCCTCATTCCTCACTGTAGTGCGCCATGTCGGCGCAATTTTTGTCTGAGCGAATTTCGGGTGAGTTCAGATTAGCCTAGCGGGCAATTAGAGCACGCCTCTCAAGCGGGAAGTGCGGGTTTGATGCCTACTGGGAGCATAACTTTAGAATTTGTGCTAAAATGGCTGCCCCGGTGAAGGAAAGCATCGTGAGGAAACACACTTCCAAGCCAGTTGGTCACCGTGGAACTGTATGACTAAAATCCTCTCATATGATGAAATGAGAGAGGCCAGCAGTGGGGCTAATGAAATGGCTGCAAAAGAAAGAAGAACTTTCGGAGCATCTACGCAAGCTGCGACTTCGCACAGAGAGACTCATTAGTTTGCAGTTATAGCCGCTTTGGCGCGAATCAGTGTCGGCTTTTTAGCCGGGGCGCGGCGCGGCACAGTTGAGACTCTCCGCCCCAGAGGCGCAGTAATTTCACGGAATCGTCCTCTGCGCCATTGTTTCGGCCGGGAGTCGAGTGCAGTGATAATAGCGCTCCTACGAGCTACGGCTACGGAGACAGTCGGCTGGAATCGCTAAAGTTGTTTAGGAGCGTGGCGCCACGGAGGCGGAAGCGTCGGCGGCCGCCTGGTGGTGCCTACTGCAGTACTGGTGCGCCGCCCGCCGTACACGATAAATATGAGGCGCGCGTGACTTCGCCGCGCAACTCGTAATAGTTTTAATCAAGCCGTTGGATTTACGACCGCCTCGCGAAACAGCCTCCTCGCTCGCCGCATCGTCTGCACGCCTGATATCACCCACACCTTTACTCGCGAAACTGAGCTACGAATCACGAAACGATCGCACATAACATCGAGTCGAGCGCGAACTATCTTAGTTCTCGAGAAGCAAGCGAGCAGTAAGACGAAGGAAACGTGCTTCGAGCGGATTTAACAAATTTTTTTTTAATAGACAACTAGCATGGGTTGCTGTGCCCAGAACTTTAAAAGAAGATCGGACACAGCCAATAAGTTGTTACGAAACCACTCTCAGCGAGGCGCAATGCCAGCTATAAGGCGGACGAAAACGTCGTTGTCCAATTTATTAACACGCCTTTTGATGCCCAGGTTGCAAGTAGTAGGAAGGAACTTCCACTTGAGAGGAATATACAGAATCATCCCAATTTTAACAGAATTTCACCAACACGACAGCCAATCGGTAATAATTGTCACGCTCTACCGGGACTTTAATCAGGAACTAAGTAAGTTCACTGGCTGGCCTGTATCGCTGGCTGTGGCGGTTCATCCGCAACGAACAGTGTGTCGCAGGTTGACCTCAAAATATTCTCTCCCCGCCCTCGTTCACCGCAATATCTAATGCCTCTACCGCACTAGCAGCCAACTATGCGCAAGGGGGGAGCGGCGTCTCCTCTGTGCTTTAATTATTCTCTGTCTCGAGGGATTGCTCTCGACCGTGTAATATGGTTATGTTGTTCTATGTATACAATGTTTGCATGTAGAATAATGTAGATGTAACAATTCCTAGTAGAGTAAACATGCAAGTAAAATGAGAGTGTTAGCGCGAATATTCTCGGTACTAAAAGAAAGCACTCGGTAAAAATTTAAGCGTACATACGTAGACCGGTTCGGTTCAACGCCCCGCGGCGAGTTTGCGTGCTGCTTACCGGATCAACCTGCCAGCGAATAAACCTCGCCCAGCCGCCTGCCACTCCACCGCGCCGACGCCACCGCCGCAGTGTACATTATGAACGAGGATCTAATCGTAGTATCTAGGGTAAACAAACAAACTTTGTCTTGTTGAAGAGTCTCACCCTGTTAAGTTAGACTGCATAGGTGGATCGTTTGTGCATCCGTTAATTCTGAAATTGTTCACTGACCTGACTGTCCTCACTGTATCTGTAGAGGTTTGGGCATCGAAGGTCAAAATAGTGTTGGCGGCAACGGTGGAAGAACAATTTAGGACTCTCCCTTACCGCGGCCGTCATAGCACCGACCTCGCCGCTGTCGGTAGCTATTTGTTTACAGATTATTTATTGGGCCCTTTGCGACCCCGACGCTCACTAATGCGACGCCAGATAGCGCGGCTACACTCCGCGACCCAACTTTTATTGTGAATAATGATCTCTCCACTTTAAAAGGGCCCGGCTATTTTCTGTAACCTGACCCCGATCCTCGGCGATTTCTCAGGCAGTACTTATTCCTAAATCTAGACTCTAGATCACTTCAATTGGGGCTTTGAAACTCCGTTTGGTTCACGGAAATCCTTCAATATTCCTAACTGTCTGTATGATCATGTCGTTAACTGAATGTGTTTTTTTTTACAGATACAACAGGAATGGTCGACTCGTCGCTCGCGGAATACATTTGATGGTGAGTGAGAGCGCAATCCAATCTACTTGTGCGATAACAAAATCAGCATGCCGCCGGTCCCTGGAGGCCCTGGAGCCCACCGCCTCGCCGCTACGCGCGAACCACGAAACCGGAACGCGGTTAAATCGTATCTCATAAAAATTCCCGCATTGCTATTCCATCTGAAACGCTCTCAATATTTTTATCACAGACGACGGCGTCTGAGGTAAAATAGGTAAGAGTATATTTTCTTTTACGCCGAGTGCGTGGCGTCGCCCCCCGCCGTCAATTAGGATGATTGAATGTTAGAAGATGGATATTTGTTTCGGCTCGCGCGAAGTAGATGGAAACCGACGTATCCTACTCTTCAGTCCAGCCCCCACGCGGCGCGTGCGGAGCGGGAGACAGTCGAGCGACCGGTGCAAATGAGCGACGTCTGCGAGCGAGGCCGGTAATATTTCAGGACCGTCGAATCCGAGCAAGCGATTCGGAAAATCGAACGACCTCGCACAGGAAAACGAGACTCCTCTTTCGTTTATTAAATTAAAGTAGACGAATTATATTGTCCAAATATTAAGAATTAAACGTTAACCGGCCATCGGCGTGCGTTGACTTTGGTGGGATGGAGACTCTTACGTACGTACGTGCGGGCGCTGCGCTGCGCTGCGCTGCGGAGGCTAGCGAAGCGACGTCATTCATTAGAAATAGAATTACCTGCGGTCTGCGGTCGACCGATGGACATGCTGCAAGCGGTCGCCGCGCCGTCGCTCGCGTGCCAGAGGAGCGGAGATTCCTCCATGCCGGGAAAAGTTGTCAGCTGCCGCCGCCGACGAGTCCGCTGCTCCCTGGAAGCGGGGCTGCCACGGGATGTGCCCCGGAATCCGCCGCCAGAATCCGATAATGAAGAGCCCTACGCGAGCTTTCTGCCTCGGCCCATCAAACAACGAGATGATTGAATTTTCTGATAATGGTACTCGCTCCGCGTCGCCGCTTCCCGGCCTTATTGTTTCTTTCCGTACCCGAGATAATTCCCTGCCCTTTGTATCTCCAAAGATTGATTGCTACATTTATTCCTCCTAACTTATTTATTGGAGCGGTTTGTTTCTCTTGTGTATTTTCGACATTCGAACGTTCCATTTCATCTTTGCGGTCGCTATTTTGAATTTCGTTCCCTGAATCGTCGCGACGCGCTTTATCTCGAATAATATTTTTTATTTTCTCTCGAGAACCATTCGTAAGTCCTTCTGGAAGGCGCTACGTGTGATCTGTCGGGGCAACTCCATCGAATGCACTCACTCGGCGATGAGAACTCGGAAGCTCTCAGAGGAGCCGCCTGCAAAAAGCAGCGAAACGAGCTTTAGTATTAGTTGCTAAGCTTTGAATAGACCGGGTTGTCGTATGCGACGAGTGAAGACGTGCACTGCGGAGGTAGGGACTGAGGAGGTTGGAATGGATGACCGTGCTGAATACTAAATGAAGGACGTCTAAAAAATCACATAAATATTTTTTCTGGTTTCTCGTTCAATTAAGTGTAGCCGGCCACATGATTGGGAAGTAGCTGAAGTGGCTTCGTGGCCCGTTAGGATCCCTAGAACAGGTGCTACAGCAATGAATGAACGGGCATTGACTAATATCGTGAAAAGTAAAATATTACGTAATTACTTACGTAGTCAATCAGTTAACAAATTTTGCGTTTATGCAAGGGAAACCAGATTTTTTTTCTAAAAATGTTTTAATGTTACAATTGAAGTATGCTAGGTGCAGTACCCGCCTTTTTTTAGGGTGGTTTAGTTTACAAACGAGGAAAATAAAAAATCGCATTAACATCACAATAAATGAACCGATTTTAGTGTGGTTTTCACCATTATTTTGGGAATATCCAGATATAGTTTAACGCTAAGTTGCCATCAACTTAGGTGCACGTGCAACTGTATCAATGTAGGTGCACAGTGGGCTGAGCAGTAAAGAAAATGTCTGACAAGTCGGAAACATTAAAATCATTAATTCATATTCCGCCGCGCATAAACTTCAAAATTACTGGACCGATTTTGGTGCGGTTTTAATCAATCCATAGGTAATTTCATGATAATGCTCTTTCGCTATGTGCCATTACGGCAGGTCCACAGAGCGTTGAGCTGTAAACAAAAATGTCGGACAAGCCGGAAAAATGAAAATCGCGGAAAAAATAAAAATCGCGATTTATCCGTGGGTTTGGTTTTGAAGGCAAAGCCAGATACTGAAGATGGTATAGGGGGAAGCTTTTGGGGAATTTAATACCTATCGAACGGTTTAATAAACATGAAAATTCGTTCATTTTTTTGGGAGATATTTATATTTTCTAATATCGCGAGGACCATCCGCCAGGTGGACAAACGCCCAAATTTCGAAAGTGGCACCCACGCTAAATTTCAACCTTAACATCTCAAGAATGGATTTTAATAATAAAAAAGGTTCCCCCAAAACACGCGCGGAGTCCGGTGGTGGGTCTACCGGACTATCGGGACAGAAGCGTAATGGATGGTATATATAGACAGGTGTTATACCTATATAAGCTAACATCGTGCGCGGAGTAATAGCCATCCAAGTCAAGTTATATGGAAAAATACATTATAGAAGCATGCCTTGCCATTGAATGCGGGCGGTGAGGAACCTCGCTTGCCATCCGTCATCTGTCGCAACCTGCCAGTTGCCACCTCTGCTCCTGCCATCTATTCAGTCCGCCATCTTCCCATTGTTTCCCATACAATGCGCCTCCGAATAAACAAATATTGCCCTAATAAATGCCCTGCCGCTGCGACGAGACTCGTTCCAATGACAACGAAAATGGGGCACGTCTCCGGCAGGTCAGGTAGGGCGAGCGAGGCCGACCATCGCGCGCGACGCGCCGCGCGCCGCGCCGCCGCCGACTTCGCCGCTCTTTGATCCGGAACGTTTAATTTGAAGGGAGTGGGCGTGCAGAGTCGGGGGCTGAGAAAAGGCCTCGCTTCGGCTTCTTTAATACTTACCCTTTAGTATTCCGGACCCTTTTCCACTCGGCTAGTCATCGACGAGTCGGTGATGCAGGGATTCATCGGACCGCGTGGCTCCGACTGTATTATTTTCCGTTTGCCAATGAGAATTCGTAATTCTTTGATTTTCCTTTTAATAAACCTATTAACGTGCTATATCTACACTCAGCCTCGTCGGCCTCTCGACTGGATACCCGGCTCTTATGTTTACTGGAGGGAGCCATTGTCATGCCCTGCCGCCACCGTACATTCTACATAATATACCAACTCATTATGGCGGCATTACCAGCGAATTAGTTGGAGTCGCTTCCTGTTCCTGTCCGATACCATCTGAAGTCAACGTACCGCGTGAACTCTAAGGCTTATGAATAAATAATTGTATTTGTACAGGGCTAAATAGGAAAGTTGCAAACGACGACGTCGCCGGTTGATTAAAACCTCGCGAATGGAGTTAACGGGAGTATTAATCAAAATGAAAGCCTTGTATGAGGGGTGTCGCGTCGCCATCAATCACTGCGGGTTGGGGGGTGCGTGCGGGGGTCGAGGGGTACTTCATTAGCTGGTGCGTGACGAGCACCTTTAAACAGTCGCCAGACTCGGAGTCGGGAGGTGCCGCTGCCGCTGCCGCTGAGGGCATATCGCTTACAAGCTTACGTCGCTCCTATTAATCATGTCGTTCTGCCTTATTACGCTTCTAACACGTCGCGAGACCGCGTGATGAGCCTCTGTAATGGTTTAGGTGACGTCTGAAGTGTCACTCGACCTCTTTTGTCTCCCATCGACGTTTCGATACCTCAACGGTGATTAAAGACAGCATCTGCACATGCTGGTTGATAACCGAGGGCGTATCTCACCTATATGATGGCGCAGCTCAAGATAGCTTGAGGCTACAGTGGGTCGACTAGGATCGCGTGATTCACGAATGACACATGTTCGCGTGTTCGTGTGTTCGCGTTCGTGATCGCGACGCATCGCAACACTTTTGCGACGCTTCATTAATTATTTATTGTACATATTTATGAACTGTTCGTGTTTGGGGACGATTTGTGGAAATCGGAATAGTCGGAAAAGATGGGCCCAGGAACGTAGATCACTGTGTGGGTTCCCCGATAAATGCGAATCGAGCGTGCCTGTATACAGTTTCCAAATAATGAAACGTATAAATACGTAGATGTACAAATAAGTCATTTGGCCGAAATGTAGAGTAGGTACTTTACTTTTAGGTAGACAAATTCCAGGGTCTCGGAAATTGTGCAGCCGAAGAACAGACAAAATAAGAATAGGGCTCTACATAGAATGAATGTAATTTGAGACTTGTATTTGTTCCCTACTTAGAGCGGACGGCAAGTCTGCTGCCGCGAAGGAAGCGGTAATATCGTTTCGGAAGATCCTTCCGGATCCAATAATTTTGATTGCGATCGCATTTTATTCAATTTGTTCTCCTAGTTAATCGTAAAAGATCCGATTGCAATCTCTTTTGCGAGGAAACTCTAAATTGGGGTATAATCTGCCGAGAAAATCTTTCCTTTAAAAATTACTATTTTTACGCAGGCGTAACACGGTTAATTTTCCAAGGGAGAGCCAATTTCGGTGCTCCTAGGTGCTTTTACTTTACGTTGCCTTGGAAATTAGCTGATTTTCGGAGGTAGAGGCACTCTCACCTCTGTTCTGATAACTATTTCTTATATTATAATTAAATTGGCGCGGGGAGCGCTGCCCGCGCGGCGAGGGGCACCTCCTGCGAGCTTTCCAATTAAAACTGTGTACCTACTCCCTCCCGCTCGTAGTTGAAGCGACAACACTTAACTAAAACAAAAGTTTAAATCGTTCACCGGCTCGGCGAGAGGTGCGGAGACTTCGGCAAAAGCGAACTCGCAATAAACTTTCAAATCTCGCCGAGTGCCCCAACTCGAAAGAATTCCCCGCTAATTAGTATAAGTTTATGCATCTCGTACGCCCGAGCCTACGCCGCAGCCCGCCCGCCCCGGCCCGGCCCGCTAATGGCGCGGGGGACGCTTACATTAAGCACCTACTCGATAAACTTTTAATTACGTTTCGACAATTTACCGGGTGTCAATCAGTAGGAGCCGTGAAGAAAAACTCGATGAGTTTTTCCGGCACGCGGAGTTTTTGCCGACGTAATCTGAATTGTTGGCGAATTAGTGGTGTTTGTACGATAAATCTTTTTCTTCCATTATTCGTACATTAGCGGCGAGCAGCTGCTTCGGTTCCTCCGCCCTCCCCCGGCTCGGCTCCAGGGTACGCCCACGCTCGTTGTTCGGCTCGCATTAGAAATGTTTGCGTTGCGACAGCCTCCATTTGTCCTGCGTCTTTGCCGTCGCATTAGAGGAGTTCGATGACACCTAAATAGTTAGATAGATTGCTAATGTAATCAGACGAATGCTCGCCGACTAGCTCTCGCTCGCTCGTAACTCGCTAGATGTGTCGGTGGAGTCGGAGAACTCTTAATCAGAAAATTCCTTCGTCAACCCATCCTATTACAGATATCTCTGCAGAGTACCACTTCAATCTAGACTAGCTTTAAACGAGACGCCGCCGCCGCTCGTCCGTTCCCGCAAATGAATTTCAATTCCCTCCGCGACCCGCCGGGAATAATAAAACAATTCGTAATAAACGCGCTTGCGAATTTTCTTATTTGCTTAATATTTTGAAACGCTTTCGCACGATCAAGATTCGCGGCGAGACGCGGGAGTGGCGGGGGGCGGGGGCGGAACGAACTCGCGGCGTTACAAAACTCATTTCATGCAAATCGAGATTCCGCCCTTGTACACAGACGCTCCATCGTCGTCGCCGCGGTCCATCTGCGATGAGCTTCGCAATTCTCACCGCGCCACGGCTCCGGCGGCGGCGCGTCGCGCTGCGATTGCATTGTACGTACACCGCCCGCCCGCGCCCCACCCGGTTGGGCGGGCGGCAATAGTGTGGGCGGCGAGAGCTTATTCGTCGCGAAACAAAAACGTTTCACGCGCTGCGTCCGATATCCGCTAAGACCGGGCGATTAAAAATAATTAGCACTTTAAGAGCGGATTTGCATCGTACGCCCGGGTAAAAGATAGCGGTTTAATTGAAGCACGTAGTGGCGGAGCACCTCGCTAACTCGCTCGTCGCCCACTGGGATCCATTTCGAGGAACTAGGACGCACAGAGAGCGACCCCAAGACTAGAATGAGACAGCTGCGGCGGACGATCGCGTAGGTTCTCTTCCTGAATTTAGATATAGTTGAGAATGTGGCTCCACTCGCCGGAACCGGAATCTGGGGCCGCGAGCTTTCGTTCATTTATAATTTCTTAGGCGGTTTCTCGAGCCAAACTTCTCGCCTGAATAAACTTGGAAACTTCATTATTTATTCAAGACGTCTGCGTTCCATTTTTCATTCAGATAACTCGAGTGCAGTTCCGAGTGCTTATGTTTTTTTAATTGTTGCATCCACTTAAAAGTCAAATCGAAACTAACATGAAACAAGTTTCGTAAAAGAGTTACCCTACGTACGTATTAGAATCGTGCGTGTACTATACGAAAATTATGTTTATCAAGGGTTTATCTATGGTTTAATTTAAAGTTAATAAAGCCAAGAAATTTCCCCCGCAGCAGCAACGTAATTTTATACCTATAAAGATACGTGGGCATGTAGTTAGCAAGTATAGTTACACTGCGGCCGTAATACCTTAGCGCATACTTGGAAAGTTCTCATAGAGTTGTGTCGAATGCTTGATCTGATATTGTGTCGCGGTGGGTAGGAAGTTATCTATAGATATGTTGGTAGGTGGATGTGTCGTCACAGCCAGAGGAGAGCACAAATTTCCCTGTGGACGTTGTCAGTGGCGTCCACCGCTTTACGACATCCTCTCGCCGTCGAAGTCGCCCCAGCTCTCCCCAAGTCCAAGTATACTTTGAACGTAGAGTCCATGATGCAATTTAAGAATTCTTTAATTGTCAGTGGACAGTTACTAAAATAATACTAGATTCAATCCTCGCACATACTAGGACAATAAACTCGAGCAAGAAAGTCCTGTTACTATTATTTCTGCCATATTTCCCAGTATCGAGCGTTGTAATTCATATATAATTTATATTCAATTACTCATATAAGTAATCGCATTGCCTCACTCACTACACATTAGTCAAGTAGGAAAAAAATACGAGAGATAGTGTTTCCGGATAAGGCGATGTCTCTCTCTACCCAATATTCTCCGACAAAACAGCGTCGTGCCTTATTAAGGTTATTACATGGTGATGCGTCCATTTCTGTGCGAATGTCCGGCCCCGTTAGCGGATTAGGCAATGTCGGACGAATCATATTTTTCCGGCACAATAACGGTGTTATTTATGAGATACGTATGAACGGCGACGTGGCGCCCGACTCCGAAAACACTCCTTTCGTAACGGGCCGAGATATTCTCATTGCCACCAAAAGGACTACAATTCGGGGACGTTTTGCTTCGAAACATAGCGCAATCTTAGAAGAATGTTATGCGAGGTCGTGATAGTAAATTCGCAAAAGCGGCTCTTACGCCCGCCCGCAACGCCTCATAACATAATGTTGAATGCTTCAATGTCTGCTATTGATTGTCGCACAAAATAAATTACTGTACCCAACCCCACTATACTCGTGCAAGGACTTTCTGCGTCAATTCCCAAAGGTACTCCATCTAGAATATATAATGGGTATTAGATATATTAAGCTCAATTTGCGACATTTTGCCGAACGTGTCTAGTGGGCGGGCATGCATAATGCGCGCAATTCCCGCGGGACTCAACCTACTAATGTGACATACTCGTAGTGGATGTACCGCGGTCGTAGCACTCCGTAGGCGCATCGGTGTCATGTTCGTGTGACAGGGCACGCCGACAGACAGCGCTATTCCAGGTTACAACGTACTTTTCTGGTCGGTTAGAGGTGAGTTTGTTTGTTTTACGAATTAACGGCTAGCCGCACCGCTTTCTGTGGCTCGAGCTCGACATGCGCGCGTGACACTTCACGTGCGTGCGAGCGCATGTAACCTGTTTCCAAATGCCTCGAGTTTTCATCGGCGATTCCGTGTCGTGTCGGGCGCGGCAATGCTCTCAACTAAGCATTCACTTTCCCAAATGGAGTCGTGGGTTTTTATAGCTTAAGGGTTTGCGCCGGATTGTCTAACTAAAGCCCCGAGTTAGCGAAAGTTCGATGGAAAGTTGTGCGCTCGTACGCGAGCTTCATTCTCAGATTCACTCGCGAAAACAAAAAAGAAAGACAAGTTCGGACCGAGGCGAACTTAAAAGATTTCGCTAATCCCTTTTCCAGCATCCGAGAAAGCAATCATCCGTCGAATTAAGAGGACGAAAATGCAGCGTTTATTTCAGTGTCTTATACAGAGGCAATTATCCCGCGGTAGCAGGGATTCAGTGCGGGCGGGGCCTGGCGCTGCAGCACCCGCTGCAAGCGGCCGACTCCTCCGGGATTACCTTCCTTACTTACCTCTGTTTTTCCCCGACGGCTGCGCGTAATCCGCGAGATTACCGCCGCTTAGAGAACTATCGATCCGACTCTTTCGAGGAAAACTTTCGGATATTGCGAATGCGAGATACTACTCGGTACTCTACGTACCTACTCGTACCGTACCCACGTACTGGCGTACGTACTTATGCGAGATTTTATAAGCGCCGGAGAAAATTCCCGCTCGCCGGGCTGTAATCGTTTCACAGTGATTTAATGACACGTGAGTGGTGCTTAATAATGATTTATTATTGAAAGTGTCAGCGCACGCCGCCGCATCCGCGACGATGCATCGCGTCACCGAACGCGCGTCAGCGAACGCGCAGTTCAGTAAATGAATTAATTAGCTCCGCCAAGTTTTGTTAGGCGCGAGAATTTTAGCGATGTTTGAGTTGAACTGCCACGAGACGGGGGTTGAAAGGGGGCGGTTGGGGGTCGCTCTCGAGCGCGCGGAGCTCGGTTAACGTCCCGCTTAACCCCTAGCCTTAATTAATTACCGACCGTTAAGCCTGCGAGAGAATATTTACCAACAAATTACGCAAACTTACCGACATTATCGGCCTCGAAGAAAAAGTCCAGCGGAGCTTCTTCGCCGCGGAATTTTTAATGACGCCAGCGCCAGTAAACGGTCGTGGGAAAAATGAGAACTCCGTGCGTCTCGCCTTGATTTCCCGACGGTGCCTCCTTCGGCTGTCCTCTCTAATTCTTGTATCCAATTAATCGTCTCTGCGACTCGATCGATCACCTTTTCTCGTTCGGATTCGTGAGACACAATCGCCACCGAAGGCAACAAAAAATAATTTGATTTGTGAAGGGGAGAACATTTTTAATCTGACCGGAATTCGGATCGCAAGAACTGGAGAACGCTGGTATTGATTGTTACGAGTTACAAGTTTTGTCTCCTCTCTTTTTTTAAATTAATTGAAATACGGAATGTGCTTGGTTTTTTAACGTTTTGAAGAAATAAAATATTAAATTTCACTGCTTTCCTCATTTTTCTGGTAAAACGATCGACACAGTCCATTGGTATACGAACTATCATCCTTTCAAAGCACTTAGATTAGGAAAAAAATCCACAGATCATGCGCTTTACGCACACATTGAAAAAGTACATATCTAGGGGAGGAAAAACGCTTAATAAAAAAAAATACGCCTTATTTATTGATCGTGTTTAATTTTTTTATATTTTACGAATTGATTTAGAATTATTTTATTATATTAGTTTTTATACCTACACAAAAAAGGAAAAACGCTTACTCAGTTGACGTATCAGCGGTCACCCATCCATTAACTGACCGCGCTCGGGCTTCTAGAGATGAAAGACATCGGGTTTTAAGCCGCCGTAGGCAGTCAAATTGTGAAAATCGTCCAATTTTTCATCGCGTAATATGAAGTAACCAAAAACACTTGAACCATACAAAAAATACAGTGAATAGAGAAGGTTATATTATAAACTCTTTATCGAACAGAATTTTTGAATATTTTCTAGAAACACAGACAAAAATATTGAAAAAATAGCTTTGAAAAAAATCTTTCATTCACAAGATCTCAGAATTTTGAGTGACAACTTTCATATTTTTTGCAGTCATGTAAAAGATAATTTAATGTATTAAACTCTTTATCGTGTACTTTTTTCTGTAGAGCATTTGCTTTTTGAGAAATTTAAGGAAAACTGGAAAAAACCGGCGACCGCCGCGCACGTAGCCTTGTTTTTATTGGTCAGTGAGCGCGACATGGTGGCATTTGGTGGCTAGGTGCCCTTAATGCGCCCTTAATGTCAATAGGGTGGTTAATAAATAAAAACTCAAACTCATAGCTTAACTTAAGAGCAGACAGAAGTTGCAAAATGGACCTTCGGGATTAATGTTTTTCCAACACAGCGATGTCCGATTTTATAATTCTTTATTTGTTATAATAAGGTTTATTTACAACAATAAAACAATTATAATAATCGGATAACGTTTAGGGGTTGAGAAAACATAAATCCCTAATGACGAAATTGTATGGTGAAAATCAACTTCTGTGTCGTCTTGAGGCGAACCCTAAACCGAATATATTTTGATGAAGGCTGTAGACTGGG
>WYDE02263270.1:0-13588 GCA_009867175.2 Adela reaumurella
GTCTCCTGGTTCTAAGCTACCTCCCCAGCAATTTTCAGCCAAATCGGTTCAGCCGTTCTTGAGTTATAAATAGTGTAACTAACACAACTTTCTTTTATATATATAGATTTACGTCAAAAACTCTCAAAAGCGACCCTATTGTACGTAGGAAAAACAAAATGGCGGTTCAAAAAAATAATATAGTACACAGGTATAGAAAAAAAAATTACTTTATTATCTTGAAGACTTAACAATTTTTTTTTTAAATAGTATCGTACTTTTATAGGTAATACTAGAAGTAATTGATTTTCTCCAACATTATTAGTTGCATCAAACTGTCATAAATATATGTCGGACGTGGAGTGAGTGCGATGCGAGTGAAATGTTTTCTCGTCTCCTACAAAATTTGGTGCTGATTCTATAGCCGGTTTAGAACTACACACCTCGTATGTCACTGGGTCTACACTATGGTAATATGTAATACAATATGGTAATACCATGTTATTGAAGTCAATATTCGGAAAGAATGCGATATCACTGGAATGTCCAGCTAGAGTAGACACAAACGACAAATCTAGATACATGGGTAATAGACGACCTCTATAAATAGAGGTCGCCTATTACATGGGTTACCTCTATTTACAAATCTACATATACAAATATGTAGATTTGTTGGTTTTCATACGTTCTGGCTGCATATTCCAATGAAGTTTTTCAAAGTGCCAGCTCTACAGTCCGACATAGATCTTTTTGTGCAAGGCTGGGGGCGATACTATTGCGTCATAGCTTACATAACGTTTCGGTTAGTATTCGTTCGGTATGGCTACCGTTTAATTCAGTCGAAATTCCACACCCAAAAAGATCTATGTCGGACTATAACTGGAATGCAGTATTAGTAACAAATATTCGACAACATTGTCATAAGGCCATACTGGTCTACGAGATAATTTTACATAAAATAATTAATTCTGCAGGTTTGCATAATTCTCAGCCTAATAAATAAACTTGAATAACTTTAAATAAAAAAAAAAAGACAAATAATGGGACGTGAAATACTCCAGCTACATTTCAAATTACAATTTGAGAACACTGGCACGTGCCGAAAACACAACACTTGACCTTTTATAAAAGCATACCTGAATTTACATTCGAGTCGGCAATGAAGCCTATAGCGTCGGAATAAATAGCAACCACATACGCACGCACGCTACAATCGATCGTATGCCTTAATTAATTAAACCTACGTACATATGTTCACGACTTATTGGCCTTACAAAGTATTAAGAGTTCCGTACAGGTGTCGTATAAAGCTGAAGATTCGTCCGGTGTACACGCAGAATACAACTGCTGACTTTAGTACTCCTCTTCTTCCGGCGGGGGATTGTCTCCGTCGATCTCCTCTGGGGGCGCGAAGCCATCCTGCAATGTACCGACACCAAATTTAGTACCGACTGTTGTATTTTGTACATTTTAGTACTGACTGTTTATTATATTGTCACCCGGCGTACACATCGAGATGGCCAAATTGGGCGAAAATGGATTTTTGGTGTAAACATTTTTGTAACTTTTTTCTCATAGGACTACCTGTGCTTCTAACCAATCATAACAATTGTAATACCGCGCGACTGACTTCAAGCACACCGACCGTACCAGTACCGGCGGCACAGCTTTCTCCACTGTCCTCTAACAGCTTGTGAAGTCAGCTGTAGGCTCACGGCGACGTTGCTATAGCTTTCTTGCTCTCCACACACGAACATCGCAGCAGCCGTCCGACAAAGTTCGTGTATTCTTTTGCTCACTCTTGGGAATGACAAAGCGATAGCCCATTCCCGTGGGCCTATCAGCTGACTTACGGCTTCTTAGGACCATAAAGAAGGCTACACCATCACTCAAATTAATTTTTGAGATGCACCGTTTTCCCCTTTACCGAATACCTTTTCGCCGTGTGTCTAGGAACTGTATGCAATTCTAGTGGGTAATTGCCGATTACTCTGATGTCATACGGCGATGCCACCACTCAAATTAAAATTACGACATGCACCGGATCGCCTTGTATCGGATGCCGTTTTCACCGTGTATCTAGGTGCTACACTTAAATTTACGTCATAATTGCTTATTATTCCGACGACTTACGGTATTCAAATTAATTTACGCATGCTTGGGTTCCCTATTCACAGGACGCCGTTTACGCTGTGTCTCTAGACGCTTTACTTCCCTGTAAATATTAAAATTGTTTTTGGCCCCGTGGCAAGAAATAATTGGTCACGCGCAATGCATGGTCTCCGATTTTTTTCTCAGGATCACTAGAAGCTGTGTGCAAATTTTGTTGAGATTGGACTGCAGGAAGTCAATGCACAGACAACGACCACAATCAATGTCAACAACAACTGATTCGTGATCATCCCGGTGAGACTATACATATGTATACATGTCTTCATTCGTTAATTACTTCGTAATTTTGAATACCAAATGAATATCAAAAATACGTGTTCCGTAAATTCAACATTACCTACATGATAAAGAATTTAAATGGATAATGAAAATTTAAACATTGAATGCACACTATTTATACTCGTAATTAAATCTTTCTTCTTCTTTTGCAGCCATTTTAATCGCACCACTGCTCGGTACATGCCTTTCTCATTTACATGATATGAGAGGATTTTAGTCATACACTTCCACGGTGACCAACCGGCTTGGAAGGGGGTTTCCTCACGATGTTTTTCTTCACCGGAGTGTCAGCGACCATTTAGCACAAATTCTAAAATTTTAAATATTGTGCTCCCAGTGGGTATTCAATCCGTACCCCCCGCTTGAGAGGCGTGCTCTTGCCCGCTCGGCCTGTCTGACACGTAATAAAAGATACCTAAATTCAAACAATCGAGAGGAAATGTTCAGTGCATTAAGTCCCTGCATTGGTTGAATTTGCAAGATATTTATCATTCGCCGATTTTTATAAATACCATATCAGTGCCTTTATCGAGGGATAGAATGTACTGGAAATTAAATAGATCAGTATCAGCCCAAAATCAGAAATTCATCAGTGCACAAACACACTCCACCAAGCAATATCAATTGAGAAGGAAAAGGTGACGTGGAACGTGAAAAAAATAGAGAAATACAACTTCACTTTCTTACAGCAATTAATTAAATGTTAAATCAAAATTAACCCGTTGAATCCCAGCATTTAAAAAAGTGCTCCAGCCCTTGAGTTACAAACCTTTTTCGCGCGCAGCGGTGTTAAACTCAAATATCTCGTAAACCAATCATCAGTAATATTTTTTGTTCCGTAAATAAGATGAAATAATCAACAAATCAGTGTCAAAAAGTCGACGGCACAAGGATTAAAAATTTGCAGAAAAATAGAGCCAAAAAAAAACAACATCAAAAATAAAAAAAAAGGTTTTATGAAATGCTCAACATACCTTTACAATATTTATATAATCATACTCGTAAATAAATGTACTTTTAGAAATAATAAAGTTTGATATATATTTTCTTTACAGAAAATGGTATTTCGAAGTTGCGTGACGCGGCGAAAAAAATACACAAAGATTAAAAATTCACCCAGGACCGGGCCACACTTAACCATAAACAAGTTTATATTCAATGGAAAGGTAATTTCATCAGCTATCGATCTGTCACTGTCATTCCTAAGGCGAATGCTACACGCTCGATATTTATCGACGATACTTGATTCAGATCGTGGATTTCTGGATTCTTAGAAATCCTGCGATCCGTATCGCCATATACGAAATACACGATACGGATCGCAGGCCCCAACTACACGCTCGATATATATCGTGATCTTAGATTACGATCCAAATATCGCGATAAATATCGAGCGTGTAGCATTCGCCATTAAATGAACTGACTTACGAGCTATTGGCAGGCGATAGTTTCAATAATTGTCAACAGATGGCATTAAAAAGCAATTTCTGTAAAATTTTGAAGTTAGGAGGTATTGGCAGTTAGCGGTCGATATGTGGCGCTTTCCATGAAATAAATCTGCATCTGATTCCCCTCCTTGATCCTGTTCAATTTTCCTCAAATACCATCAGTCTCCAGCGATTCACTCGATGTTACTTACCTCGCAATAATTTATTTGTAATTATTTCAGGAATCCACAATATCAAACAACTTTAGTCCGGGTGACACTATAGGTATCATACCAAGAAATAATGCAAACGATGTCGACTTCATTCTGGAATGTGTGAATTTGCGTAGTCAAGCAGATCATCATTACCATTTGGAAAATGTCCAAAGTGATACAAAATCGCAAATACCGAAACACATCCCGGTGAGGTCTACTCTGCGGCACACGTTCACTCACTGTGTGGAATTGAGAGCTGTAGTCAAAAAGGTGATTTTTTCATTGCAATCTACGATGCATACTTTTACTGTAATAAATAAAATAAATGGGTAACTTACATACATACATAGCGTCACGCCTGTTTCCCAGTGGAGTAGGCAGAGACAACGGATCTTCACGTGCCTCGATCCTGACACATGTCTGCCGCTTCTTGCACTCTCATAATATTCTTCATACATGCTCGTCGGTTATGGGTACTGCGTACTTGCCCCTTTTGGAGCACATGCTCGATTCTATGAATTTCTGTGAAATTATAATTTACCTGCTTACGTATATAAAATATATCTGCCTAGAGAATTGTTTGATGCTTACTTTATTAGTGACTAGCAGTGTCCACGAAAGCCTGTGTGGCTACATATTGTATTACTACTCAGTCCTCTGATGGGATACCGGGATGGTACATAGCCAGTAACAATCTTCAGTTGTTATATAATACGTCAGTGAAAAACCCTATGTGAATTGATTGAGTAGTTCTTGAGTTCCAAGCGAACATAAAATCGTTATGTTACATAGTTACAGACTTTCTGCTTTATCAATTAGTTTTCTTTGTTGAAGTACCTTGAATATTCTGGGCAAGTAAAATATCTAAGATTTAAAAAATTTCAGCTTTTTCTACTCGCACTAGCCAAATACACCACAAACAAATTGGAAAAACAATGTTTGCAACTGCTGTGCAGCAAGGAGGGGGCATCTCTGTACACGGACCACATTCTCAACAAGAATGTTACTGTAGTGGACATACTCGTCTGGTTCGAGTCATGCCGTCCGTCCGTTACCTGTCTACTGTCCCACTTGCCAAGACTGCTGCCCCGGCCGTACTCCATCATCAACAGCCGCCTGCGAGATGCCGACACAGTAGCAATATGCTTTTCAGTCAGGAAATCGGCGGATGGAGGACCGGGCTTGACGACTGCGTGGCTCCAACAAATTGTAAAAGAAAAGAGAAAGAAAACAAATGAAAATGGAATAAGTGCAACATTAGAAGAGCAAATAGCCAGTTTGTCACTTCGGGAAATTAATGACAAAGTAAAAATTCCCATTTTTTTGAGGAAAAACATGCAGTTTTCATTTCCTAAAGAATCGGAAAGAGTTATGATGATCGGGGCGGGAACTGGGATAGCTCCGTATCTCGGCTTCTTAGAAGAAAGGAAAATATTGAAAATGGAAAATTCATTGAGTTTTGGTGAGACGTGGCTGTTTTACGGATGCAGAGATCCCGATGTTGATTATATTTTCAAGGAAGAAATCGAAATGTACTTGCAAGAAAATATATTGTCCAGACTTTCAACGGCTTTTTCGAGGGTAGACTGGAGCATCAAATACGTACAGGTATAGTAACTTTATGGACATAATAATTATGTTTTAACTATTAAGCGAGGGAAAACATAGAAGGTATCTTGCGATAACATGCGGATGAGCCATGAGCCCACGCACGGTGGGAAAAACCCATGGATGCGTTAGTGTGCGCGCACTAGTCTGCCCAGAATTTTGCGCAGCCATTTAAGCAGCCTGCCGCATCGGCCAGTCGTGACAGTCGAGCGAGATAAATGTAGAAGATGCTATGATTGTTTACATTTTGTCTAAACAAAAAAAAAAGAAATTGGATTCATCTTCTACTTCTAGAGCGGCACTCAAAGGGCTTATTTAAAAATTATTTTAAGGATCTTCAAAACTACTCAGATCAAATTTTGAACTTCTTCGTATCAAACGTTATATCGAATTTTGTTTTGCACACAACGCAAAATACGTTTGGCTGGACACTGGTAGCAGCCAAATACATTAGCCTTGTCGCAGCCACAATTTCTTGGCTGCCTTGTGATCAGTCTCATAAGCCGTCATATGTCGGGACTCACTGCGCAGCCAGGGCTGCCTATTACGCGATAGACCTTATAGGCGGGTGATTTGTCCACCTTAAAGTTGAGGATTTTCGCAACTTTCTTAGTGCGCAAAATAGAACCATTGAAATATATTTTGTATTTGGAACAGTTGTTCCTATAGAACTACTCCCCTCTCAACTCTCTTTGAAATGTTCCTCACCCCCTGCATTTTTAAGTTAAATGCTCTGAATGAGTGGTTTTCTGTTTATTTGCCTGTGGGCGTAGACCCCTAATTCACGCCTCTTTCCGGAGGGGTAGGCAGAGACAATAGAGCACCATTTGACAAGCTCCTGACATGCATCCTTTGCTTCATCTACTGTCGTATGTTGTTTCTTACGTGCACGTTAATTGTTTGGTAATTTATAAAATTGTCGGCAGGATGCGGTCATAGCTAATGGCAAAGAAGTGGCCGAGTTTATAGAGAAAGGGGCTTTTGTGTTTGTGTGTGGAGATTTATCTACGTTGGCGAAGCAAACGGAGGAAGCACTGACGCTGTGCCTGGAGCAACACACGGAGCGCTCTCGCCACCAAGCCACTCAATTCATCAACTGCATGAAGAAGGAAAAGAAGTACATGCTCGAAGCGTGGAGTTGATTAATATTTAAATACTCTAGGAAAAATATTTTAATATAATTCAATTCTGTAACAGGGAAATTTCTATACTAATTTATTTCATTTTTAAACTATAATTTAATAAAATATGAAACTTAGCAGAAAACTTAAAATAAAACTCTTGTCTGCATATCTTTTATCTTTCCTTTTAAACAGTTAAAAGTTGAGTTCGAGGCGTACGTTCTGTTGGGTGTTCAATAAAACATTTTTAAAAATTTTACAAAAATAATTTACTGGACATAGTATTCCAAAGTATCATCGGTGTATACATATCTTACATAGCAATGAATACGTGTATTTAAAAATATTAACCGTTGGCAATACGCACCTAAAAACGTCTATCGCTAGATAGGCCAAATCGTGTAATATAATATGGCTATCAAAAATTTGACTTAATTAAAAGCAGGCACACTTGGTGAAGAATATACTCCTCTGTATACTTTACACCTTTCAAATAAAGTTCACAGAATATACAGACTTACGACTAGGTCGAGCGATTTGGAAGTTTTCAAAAATACACTTAATTATAGACGTGTAATACTTAATATGTATTAAATTTATATTTTTAATACATTTGAGTGTATTACAAATTTTACTGTTAGCACACAGTGAAGTGTACAGGTTTATTGGAACACTACATTCTCTTGTACCGTTGCGTCATTAGGATATATTTTTAGAACCTACATATATGAAGATATATCTGTAAAAAAATTATTTAGCATCTACATATTTTCAGTTTGTACTCTGCATCACAAAAACCTGTTCCCTACTAAAACAATTTGTCTGCACATTACAGCTATTATGCTATCGGCTGCTCGATTAATGTAGAGATGGATTCCCAACACTCACACGCCTGGAGGGCTATCACGGAAGAATCTCCAGTCGCAATATATGTGCTTAGTCTATATATGATAACAACTGACGCGGACCGCGTTAATCACTGTCCGTGTGCGACTGTGACAGGCAGAAACTGGCTACCGTGGGCACCAGTCGCCAAGCTTCATACAAACTGGCGGCTTCCGTATTGTGTAATATCTAGTTAATCTCCCGAAAGTCAAAAAAGAGAAACTGCCTACGAGTAGTTTCGACGGCAGTCGTCGAGGTATATTGTGCATATTTTTGGTTGAATTTCTAAAATTTGTGTATTGTTATATTTTACACAAAAATTTGTTTTATTTATAATACATATATATCAATGCATTGATAGAAATGTTGAAGAAAATCATGGAAGCGAATAAAGATACAAATCGTGAATGTGGGCAAGTAAAGGTAAGAATGAGAGACTGCCATGTACAGCTCTTGTAAAACTTTAATGCCTCTGTGAAGTTAGCAGTTCCACATTCTCGTTCCATTTCACTCACACTCGCTACAACCGACCTCCAGTGAATGCGATATAAGCCATAGATTTAGAAGTGAACAGGTCGGCTGCCCAGGCTGTACAACAAGACCAATGAACGTGTGGCCCTAAGTGGAATTTCAGGAATCAAATCTCTTATTCTTGTGCCGCATCTGGGCACACAATACGACATAATCATCATTATGTCATACATACAATCCACTAAAACGGGCTGACCGGAAAGCTAATTAATTTTCGTAGAATGCACAATAAACAACTCGCAAACGCTACCTTCACACCATTAGGGTCAATTCCCATTGCGGGCGAATGAAAGCGAAGCGAATGTAATTGTAGATAACATAACCAACTTTATGTCAAATTTGTGTAATGTACAAAAGTTAAACAATAGGTTGTGCCTCTTCCACTTATTTTAGGCGAATTCCAGCAGCTACTGTCGACTGTATCTGGCAAATCCGGGGGAAGTGGAGCAAAGCGGGAGTCGCATTGCTGCGTCAAGCTTCTACGAAACAAGTTTCGACGCGAGAATACTCAAGCAGTTGCCTGCCTGCTTTCTCTCGCAAACAGGCAAATTTGACGCTTCCGTTCGCTTCCATTCGCCCGCATCTTTGGTTTCGTCGGCAGCTTGTCTATCACCTTCACTCTTATGGATAAGACTTGTAATATACATTTTCTTTCGAACGCATTACAACTCTACTTGGGGCGAGAGAGGATATACTAGATATATGAAGTGAATATTGCACGTGAGCTAATAAGGACAGCCACTTCTTGAGCAATATTTAAGTCGCCGGTTGTCTAAAAAATAAACAAGACAGCATTCAAAATTATCATGTTCTTTAGTTTGCATCAAATTGCTGCTGCGAAATACCGTACTGTTACGTCTGACAATGACAGACTGGATGGAAAACTGGTATTTTAATCATTTATTTGTTTATTGTGTGAAACAGGTGTCTGTAAAAAAGTTACCGCAGTGGAGCTACAAGAGTAGGCTGAAGTAGAGTGTTGTCACATTAGCTTTTTTTATGACTTGTATGCGGCAAGTGGTTTTGTCAGGTGCCCAGCCTCAATAACAAAGGTGAAGGAGAGTTGATAAAAAAATAATCATTATTTATGATAATACATCCTACGGCAGTGCAGCACCTCATGTTAGCTGGGAGCATTTCTTGTAAGGTGGTACTAGCAGGAATGCATGTGCCTTCGCCTTCTGTCGTAATATTCTATGTGATAATGTATGTAAGGAGCATTTTATTTTAACACTTAGTACATGCTAAAAAATAGAGCTCAGTCATATCAAACTTTCACTACACTTATGCAACTTATAATAACGTCGACAAATCATTTGCGGTTAAAATGTCGATTTAAAACTAATAATAATTTTATAAATAAACTAGAACCTTTCGTAAGACTAGCGAGACATCTATTGCTTTAGTACATTTTTGGCAATTCTATTTTTAATTTAGTACAACCTCTAAGTACTTATTATAAAAATATTATTACTGAAGAGTGCTTTAACCCTTTTCCCGCCGCAGCTCCAACAACAGCAAGTGCACCGTGCTCCTACAGTCGCCGGCCATAGCAGTGAATGTCGGCTGCAGCCTCGTCATGAGTACATGCGCGTGGCGAGGAAGAGGTTACTCCATGTCTATTGTACACATATAAGATGAAACTTTATTCTTTTCACTTTGAGGATGTGCCAATTTCTCATAAAATTCCAATTTGCGTTTACTAAATATCACAGATTATAATAAATGTCAAATGTACTTTTGACATTATCGGAGTGCAAATATGTTTAAAAGCAATCAAGCCTACGCTTAACCTTAATTGGCTATAGGTTTTACATAAACAGTAATCATGTTAAATCTTAAATAATGTGTGAATTATAAAGTTTCATTTCATTTTGATGCATTTAGAATGGCCAGATGCCCCATATTTTTTACGGATTGCCCCATTTTTCAGGCTATGATAATACAGAAACCTGTACTTGCGAAAATAAAATACGGGGTAAACAAAGCTCCCGTATCTATTAAATATTCTATTCTATAATATTATTTAATTTATAATATAATATCATATACTAAAAAAAGTTTCTGCACCTGAACTAGGTGAAGTATGCCACAATGTCAGCACGCGCATTCTTACTTGTCTTCAGAATGTGCTGCTAAATTAATGCCATTATTGTACTGCAATAAAAAAAATTCAAATGATTTTCAGTTGGGACGCACGAAAGTGCCAAGTATTGTAACAGCTGTATTAGCGCCATACTCTATCCAACCGAAAATAATGAAATTGTAGATTCGGGACAATACTACTCAATAGCAACAGACGCCTCTAACCATGGTTACATAAAGATGTATCCAGTGGTCATTAGATTCTGCACTTTAGAAGGTGTAAATGAATACCTACTCGATTATTATGAAGACGCGAAGGAAGGCTCTAAAGATATTTTTATAAAAAATATAGAAAGCTGCTTGAAAATGATATATTCAGAATATATCAAGTTACGCAGCAGTTAACTCAAATGTTAATTTTGTGTGATTTAATTGAATTAAATGAAAATAGCAACATTTTAGAATCGAGATGCTCGGCGCACATTGGGCACAATTTTTTAAGGATTTTTATACCTTGCATTAAAAAATTATGAGCTTTTGAAGGCTGTGTCATTAATACTAAATATAATTTAAAAAAATAAATGATTAGCATTAAAAATGCTTGTTTAAATTGTCTCCCGTAAAAATGTCTAAAACTTTTATGCTGGGAACCCTTAAATTGAGAAGTGGCAGGTGGCAATCCTAGATGCACTGTGTATTAATTTGGGTTTAATATACTTAATGTAAATTTTAGAATCATCTTTATGGTACATAATACTCTGCTACGGCCAAAATGTGATACTGGATAGAGAGAGTCACAGTCATGTGTGATGATAAGATATCTCTATAAATACTGCGATAACAAACAAGATATCATTTTAGATGGCCGTATGTTCCTCTGCTTTGCAATATCTAACAAATAATCACAAACAGAAGTTGAACAAATTCTAAGAAGCAATAAATGTCAGTATATCTATTATTAAGCAAAAAATATGTAATGGTATTACAAACTCATAAATATAAAAGTAAATATTTGTAAAACATTTGGTATCAACTTTCAACATATAAAGAACTGACAAAGTTTTGCAACTGTAGCGCCAAATGTATTTTCCTAAATATACCTAGGTACTAAGTTTTCGTTGTAGCAGTTGACTACACTAAAAAATAAAACTTGGCCAGATTATGCATTATCCCACCTTACTCTATGTACCTGCATATATTGCAGGCGGTGATGGAAACAAACCAGGTGGTGGGTGAGCATGTTCCAGCTTAATTCTTGGCACTTGATTAAAAGGGCCCATAGTTCTCTTTCAAACTAATCAATCTTGTTGCCATTTCATACCTTACACTTGGTCTTCCAATCAACCTATTGGACTTACATACATACATATACATCATATCAAACTAATCAAATCACTAAATGCAACTCCCCCTTTAAAGAAAATACATAAAAACAGGAATGGATAAAATGCAACAGTAATAATCGGAATCAATTTCCTAATTCCAAGGGAGAAAGAGTGGCAAAATGAAATAAGGAATGAAGTGTGCTCATGTGAACGTACAGAGCCGCGCTGTTCAGTCGTAGTTCTTGTGCAGGATGCACTGAGCCGCCTTGATGAGCGGCGTGAAAAAAGGAATGAAGTGTGCTCATGTGAACATACAGAGCCGCGCTGTTCAGTCGTAGTTCTTGTGCAGGATGCGCTGAGCCGCCTCGATGAGCGGAGTGAAATAAGCAATGAAGCGTGCTCACATGAACGTAAGAGCCGCACCGTTCAGTCGTAGTTCTTGTGCAGGATGCGCTGAGCTGCCTTGATGAGCGGCGTAAGCGTGCGCAAGTCCATGGCTTTCTCCAAGAAGGGGTGCAGCAACAAGTCGTCGGCGGTCGCTCGCACGTCCACGTCCACTTGAAGGCATCGGTCCAGGAAGTCTTGAAGATCCGCAGACAGCTTTTCCCAGCGTGGAATACGAGGTCGTCCCGCCGCCGCGATCAAGTATAGCGCTCGCAGCGGTGTCTCTTTCATGTACGGTGGCTCCCCCTCTATCATCTCGATAGCCATGATGCCGAGAGACCATACGTCCACTTTCTTGCCGTATTGCTTTCTCGTGACTACTTCGGGAGCCATCCAATAGGGAGTACCAACCATCGTTTGTCGTTTTTCATCCCCGACGATATTGGCGCAGAAACCAAAATCGGTGACCTTGACGGAGCCGTCCATACCGAGCAGGACGTTGTCTGACTTGATGTCCCTGTGGATAGTACCCTTGGAGTGAAGGAACGAAATGGCCTGAAGGGTCTCCCGGCACACCGCAGCTATCTGTCCTTCTTTCATCACAACTTCTGTGACCACGTCCGTCAAGGAGCCACCGTCGAGGAGCTCCATGGCGACCCACAGATGGTCGTAACTCAGGAAAGCATCTAGGAAGTTTACCAGGTTCTTGTGATGGAATCCCTTCAAGACATTAATTTCGTTGAGTATGAGATCCTTTCTGGATTGCTTCGTAAGGTCTATATCTTTAATGGCCACTCTTTGTCTGTCTTTGCTGTCGATGGCGATAAATACAACACCTGAAAAAATTTACACGGTTTGAATATTTAAACTACACTGCCTACCTACCTATACAGCGTGCGAGTGATGCGGTAAGCGAGTGTGGGACAACCATTTAACTACGTCACAGGCAATAATGATGGATTTGTGGTGCTGGGAGGGTTGGAAAAATATTATAGGGGCGTAACTGCAGAAGTGGAAGACGAAGGAGAGAGCTGAGCGGGCGGAGAGATGAGTGTCTGGTAGCGACGTATTCCCTTGCATATGGAGATACAATATTCAGATAAAGTAAATGGCGGGTCAGATTGGCGGAGCGAAAGCACACCTCTAAAGCGGGCGGTGCGGGTTCGATACCCACTGGGAGCACAATATTATAACTTAATTTGTGCTAAATGGCCGCTGACACTCTGGTGAAGGAAAACATCGTGAGGAAACCCACTTCCAATCTGGTTGGTTACCGTGGAAGTGTATGACTAAAATCCTCTCATATCATGTAAATGAGAGAGTACCCTGTACCCAGCAGTTGGCGAATAAAATGGCTGCAAAGGGAGAGGGAGGAAAGTAGTTGGTCCGATGACCGATGTTCGTATAATCTACGTTCCATTGTACATAATATTACAAAAGCCTAGTTACCTAACCCGGTGGTGGTGAAAGGAACAAATTAATGTTTTGTTACTGTTTGAGCCAGTGAAATGATACACCTATAGAATCACCCTCAGATTTTCCCCGCGCGACACGGACAATACGCTCTGACAGCTATG
>WYDE02263381.1:0-13586 GCA_009867175.2 Adela reaumurella
TGCTGTAATTTACCGGAGTTCTTGCAGCACAACACCGATTGCTCTGCTTACCCCGATTGTCGGGATTGAGCGTGAGTGATATGTATATATGTAGTTAGGACACGTGAGCCTTGTCACTGGGACCTTGTTATGTCTATTGTGCCTTGTCAAAAGTTTTAGCTCAGCGCGGAGTCTGATTTCTGCTGTGAACCGGTCCTTGACTTATCCGATGCAGGTGTTAGTTTAGTCTATCTATATAATCATACATATTAACATATGTATATTTTTTACTGTTTCCATATTACATAGTAATAATATTGGCCAGTATTATAGTCTCCCTCTGGACGAGCATTGTCTTTGTTTTAGTTGTAGTTCGTCTGTGCAGAGGGATCCCGTGATCAGATTTTAACGAAATTATGTACACAGTTTCTCCTAGTGATACCAAGAATGAATCTGGGACCTCAAACCTTGTAATTTGGTTGTTTATACATTTTTAGGGTCCCTTTCTTTTTAATATCGAGCAGCGCCATCGCGCCGCGGGAGCTTCTAATAATTTATAAGTTTTCTTGAACAGTATTTCCTTCAAAATTTCTCAACTCAACTTATGTAGGTAGTTGTGCAGAAAATTGTTCAATTTGCTCAAAAAATTATACATTTTAAGAAAAAGCTAAAAATATAATTTTAAATGAAATGCCAAAATAATAATTATGATGAAAGTAAGCAATATGGATGTTGGATGGAAGCTGCCGACGTACTCATTTCAAAATAGCTTAAAATGCTAGGCACGTGAACATGTACACACTTGACCATTTTTTGGGATTCTGTATGGAGAGAAAACTAGCAGTGTACCTACTCATTTACAACTATTAAAATTTTTATTTTTTTTTTAATTCTGATGTTCTCAACAATCTGTCTTCAAGAACACAATCAGTCGTTTTTATGTTTTTGGTTTCAGATTGTCTTGCAAGGGGATTGGGCCATTGCCCTCCTGTTTGTTTACTATTAACATACTGTTTGTTTCAGTCAGGAGCGTGAGGGAGGACAAAACCAACAAAACACATTGCTTAGCACTGTGTGAAATTCAACATGAATTCAAATAAAGATAAATGTGCATATGCAATACTCTGTACTTTGGAGATACCGTAGTTTGATGGCACCTTATTTTGATGTCGATAAAATAGGGCCGGTACGGGTTAATGTTATGTCAATGTTAACGTTCTCACTTGCTATATTGTATATTTATTAACTTGGTAAAATAATACATAGTACATATCCATACATTTTTTGAAGTAAATGTGCAATTTGTGTACCAACAGAACGAGCACCGGCTGAAAGTGTTCGAGGGTGCGCGCGTATGCTTCGTGGGCTTCCCCGAGGAGGAGTCCCAGCATATGGCCGACATCCTCGCCAAGAACGGCGGCGAGCTCTGCCCTATCGAGGATACCAACTGCACGCACGTCGTGAGTACACCTCCTAGTACCTGTCACGTGTCATGTCACGTGTCACCTCACATGTCACATGCTACAGGTCACCTGTCACATGCCACGGGACACCAGTCACATACCACAGGTCACATGCACATGCCACGGGTCCCCTGTCACGTACATATGCCACGGGTCACCTGTCACATGCCACAGGCCACGTGTCAGATGCCACTGGTTACGCGCGCACTGTCATGCAACAAGACTGTATTCAGAGTGACACTTTTATGACTGTTATATGTGGTATAAAGGTTTAGGTTAGACATTTTTGCACTACCCTATTGGGGTATTATTATATTATTATTCTGTATCTGATACTGAACTTTACAAAAAATATGTACTGATTTTAAATTAATGGTGCAACACATTTTTTTTTTTCTCAAATGATAAAGTTGTAGAACAAAAGTTGTTCAGTTTCATTTATAAATGTTCAGATCAGAATCAGCCCTTTTCGGGTAGTAGGTCCATTTACTTTATACCCTGTATAGAGATAATGTTAATGACAAGCCAAATTCTGGATAATTTAATATGAATGAAATCAAAATTGTAATGTGAAGAGATTATTTTTATTGTGTCAGTATTTTGATAAAATTTATAACGATAATCTGACAATCTCTGGTCATAAAAGTGTCTCTCTGCCCAGCCAGCACAATCGCACGGAAGCACTTTATTTAGAACCCAGCACATTTGATATTGGCGGCAAAATTGTGTCTCTGTGAAGTCCACTGACTAAAATCAATGTCAATAGCTATATTTTAATTTACAAAGGCACAAACGGTATAACGTCGCGTGGATGTAGATAGGATTATCTAGTGGCTCTGCCACTTTTGTAAAATTTAAAATCTCTACCTCACTATGAAAATATCCTTACCTCAGACTCTCCCTCTTAAAGTGTGTAATAGAGGTGCACTTTATATAGGTAAGTAAAATAAAATATCCTTACCTCACTCTCTCACTCTTAAAGTGTGCACACGAGATGCACTTACAATATTACACCTTTATAAAATAAAAGATCTTTACCTCACTCTCTCACTCTTAAAGTGTGCACACGAAATGCACTTGACAACACATTTGTAAGATAAAAGTTTCTTACCTCACTCTCTCATTCTTAAAGTGTACAAACGATAACTAAATGGAGACACAATTGTCGCTTCTTAGCTGTAGATTGTACTGATAATGAACATTTCTATCGATACATTTATATATGGGTGCGATTTGTATTCCTACTTTTACACAAAGGGCAACTTTAAAGTCACAAGTCGCAAGTTAGTTCCTGTCTCAACTTCCAGTGTATCGCAATAAAAGTTCATGACTGTACACATACGCACAATGCTGATAGTTTTAGAACACTTAGTGTGAAATCATCGTAAGTAATATATTTGAGTGGGCAATAGTTTGATATGTCGATGTTTTGTCAAATAAAATATAATAATACTCTTCCACTCGATAGACATATTAATCAAACAAACTTACGTATTTTAGCTTTGCTTCCTTGTAATACGGCTTTATTTGGCTATTTAGCAGCAATAAATCTTGAATTGTTGACAAACTCGTTTTCAATGTCATCTTAAACTGGCATCCTCATTTCCCGCACGTGTGTGATGTCATACTACAGAAGCTCTTACACAAAAGACATGCGCTCGGTTAGTTTGAGGTGTTAGCACAGTTGTGCGACCTGCGCGCTTTGTACACTTACGTCATCCAATGTCGAGACGAGACACCTGGTTCAATGCCACTTGTAGAGCAACGCTTGATGTGGAAACCGCTTTTGGAAAATATTTTTAAAATGTCTACTTTATTCCATCCATCAAAAAGTCGTTCTTTATTGTCGTGTTTTCAAGTAGGGATGGACATGAATTTTCAATGTTGCTGTTTCTAAATATTGGATCTATGTTCTGAAATGTAGAAAAATTTTCAGGCTTTTCACAAATATGAGTAAGTTTTAATAACTTTAAATACCATCACAACGTGTTTTAACGTAACGTTTTTGTGCCTATCTGGTGATTTTGTATTTTCTCCAAACGCTTACTGAGTATAGTGGTTGATGATCTGTAATTTCTACTTACTTACTTACCCTTACGATCGGGTCGTGGCAATACATATCCATGATGTGTACAGTCCGACAAGAAAGAGTATACTATGGATGACAGGTAAAACTGAGGCCACAACTGGCAACTCTACTCTCGGCTGTTTTTTTTTTTTTTTATCGCAATAGCGATATATGGCGTACGCAGTGGTGTAGTCCGACGGCAATCAAACGTTTATGGGACTGTGAATACCATGTCGGCCAGTTAGGTTAGCTTTCGCATTATTTCTTTACAAAAATTACGCATATGACGGCGTTTGTCAGAACAGAAGAATTGGTGTTGATGAGCTTGCCAGCAAAACCGACGGTGGTGACAAAATTTTTTGGCATTCTCTTGTCGAACTGTACATAGCAAACTATTGCTCATATCGTAGAAATTATACTATCTTGCTCACTTGGTGATATCGGCATAGACAACCAACAGTATCTGCTCCACACTCCACGCTCCCGGCACGATACGAAGCAACCATCATGCATCCATCATAGTCATCAGTGCATCCACATCGCCATTAATACCTATATATAGTACTTCAATACATTCCACGTACCATCGTTCTACATACCACAATGAAGAATTTTCTCAATCAAATGTGGAGCTCACAGTCACCTCTTTAGCTGTTGTGTAAATATCATCAACTCATTCGCACAGTGATCTGTCGCTTTAAAATCTTGCTTTTTTGTTCCACATTATGCAACAATTATGGCTTTCCTCACTGCGCCTAGATCGGAGCTCATCGACAGTTTGAACGAAGCATTTGTCAATTTTCAAGGGATAACCATGCGTTCCTAATATGTATAAATTCTTTGATAATGAAAGAGTCAAAATATATGCGCCGTGAGAAACCTGTAATTTTTAATAATTGCTGTTCAACAGTAGCGGTAATTTTAGCAGTAAATATCCTGCCTATTTACGTTAAGTCTAGACTGCGTTTTATAACTATAGATTTTATTTTTATATTAACTAGATTTTTCTATGAAAAAATATTTAAATGCATTGATTAACTCCAAGTAATGCCCATCATCAGATTTAATACCAAAATCTTGACAAAAGCCAGACATGTATAACTTACTCTTGTAATGCTAAAACTACTTATTGCTGCAGTATTTCAATGTCTGCTTTACATAATTTTGACATTGGCTTCTGAATGTGACGAATTGCAAGTAAAGAATGATGCCGTGTCGTCAGGTGTCTGTCTCAACGTAACCAGTGTGTAGATAGAGCGATGGCTTGTGCGACTTAACATGTTCTATAGATCCTCAAATATTGAACTGGTGTTGATTTGTGAGGATAATGCACTATACAGACGGATGAGATAATTCAATATGAAATATATACCCTTTCCTGTTCTTCCAAACTGTATAGATTTTTTAAATTGCGTGTCACCGTCGGTCTTATAGTTGAGGATCTAAGCGTCGAGCCGTGCACGATATCGGAATGGCTTCACTACATCAAAGCGTGGTGTGTTTCGCACATGTTTCAGGTAATGGCCAATGGGGAGACTTTCGTTCGTTCGCTTGTCCTCTCGCCCCGCGAGACCCCCTCCTCCTCCATGGCGCCCAAGCGCGTCACCCCGTCCCGCTCCCAGTCCACGCCCAAGGCTTCTCTCTACCGGCGGCTCTCGGCGCGCCTTTCGGGCTGTCGCGGCAGCCCCGCCAAGTCCACCGATGTTGAGAGTGAATGTACAGACGGGCGCAGAGAACGCGAGCTGCAGACCGCCAGAGACAAATTGAGACGCGATATGGAACTGTCCAGAGATGCGATAGACTCGGGTTGTTTTCCTCTACACGACGATTCTGCCGTTCTTTCGGAAGAGGAGGAACCCAGGATTCGCAAGACCTCGCTCCAAGAATCATTAGAAAAAGAAAATATGAGTATAGTCCAAACGTTGAAAGGAAAGTCCAAGTCGGTGAAAGAAAAACGAGAAGTGTTTAAGAATAAGACAACAAACGTCATGAGCACCGACAGTGTGTCGGATAATATGTATATGATCAGATCTCCTCTCGTCAAAAGCCTATGCGAGCTGGACTTGAAAGATGATGACGCTCTGTTCCTACCGAGCCTACGCGGTGCCAGTGAGCTCCAAGAGTCGACTACGACCATTTCTTCAGGAAAGAAACGGAGTCGAAATTCAACAGACTCAAATATACTCGTCAGTGCAGTCTACGAAAACCTCTCTCCGGATAAATGCGAGGAAGGCACCTGGAAGTCGATCAAGAGATTAAAGATCAAGGACTCTTTTAAATTTAAAACAAAACCAACCATTTTCAAGAGGGAAAAGAAGACAGAAAAGGCATCCATTCCAAAGCCGTCGGGGGATATCTCAGTGGAGAGAATCAGCCCCGACATCGGCAGACCTAGCGATCCAGCTAGAGATTTGGACTCTAGTATTTCTCCCTGTAGAGAAGACGACAACGCGTCCATCTGTTCAATGAACACGAGTAAACAGTCGGGATTCTTCGACATCTCCTTTGCCTCGATTCGCGGTTCCAAAACCATCAAATCTGCATCGAAACTACGCCGCAGCGTCAAATCCTTCACCGCCTCCTTCCGAAGCGAACGGAAGAAGAAATACGAGAAGCGAGTCGAGTGCACCGGCATCAAATGCTCGAATGAAGTGACGAATATGTCCACGCCGAAGAGGGATCTCAACGAGATGACCTTGGATCTTTCCCCGGTCGATTCCGACACGGTCGACTGCTCCATTCTGAGTACACCCAGAGAATCAGATAGACAGATGAGTCCGGACGGGTCTGCGCTGTTCAAAACGCCTCAGCCGCCGGCGCGTACACCCGCCGCGCACCGCCATTCCATCTGCGGCGGTGCCGAGCTCTCCCAGTACCTGGCCTCCCTGCCCGGCCCCTCCTCCCCCTGCGGTGAGCGGCCGTCGCCGCACGCGCGCGACGCCCTCGCCACCTCGCAAAACAATGGACTGTTGCCCTCGGTACTAACAACATCATTCCTATATTAGTAAGCCGCGACGCGCCACCGGCACGAATGTACCTAAGTAACCGTTTATGGCGCTATTTCACTTAAAGGGCACCTTATTATATCTCTCCTCTTTAGTCAAAGGCCACTGTTAATTGACCATTGACGCAAAAATTAGGGATTATAAATCCCAAATTTTAAAATTAATTTTCTTTATTTTTAAAACTACCTGAATTCACTTTGCTGTCCATTTACTGTCCATGCATCCAATACAAGAAGGCATTTCATCCCAAGGCCTGTAGGTCTATTACGAGTTTGTGCAATACAAATACATGCAGTGATCACTGAGATTTTAAATGTGTGAATGGAGTAATAGGCGATTCTTCCAATTTAAAAAAATATTTTCATAATATTCCTCATGTTATTTGATAGTGCACTTCACAGTTTAAAAAACAACGGGCGTAGTTATCTAAAAATTCGATTTATTTGTTGATAATGAAGGCGACTGTGACGTCACCGCCTAATAAAACCACATAAAACGAAATGTATTCAAATGTACATTGAATGTAAATGACTACTCGTAGTCTTTGCGTGTAGCTCCTAAAAGTACGAAATTTTTATACTTGCGAATAATACTGGCAAGTGAAATATCTGGTGAAGTCATAAGCCTTTTTGCCCGACTGCCGAATAATATAATGTTTTTTTTGATCAAGTGATTTTGTGTTTAAATATTATAATTATTTTATGAAATTTAATAATATATAAAAATTAATATAATGCTGTGATTTGTGGGACCACAAGTATTGCTAACATTTAAACAGGGTAGTTAATCAATCTTAATCAGAAAAATATGGAAAAAATATAAAGGAAAACGTCCGAACCGGGGTTTGAACCCGGGACCTTTGGCCTTAGCTGCCTTAGCTGCGATACCAACTTCGCCATAGGGTAGTTAATCGGTTTTCTATCACTGTAGAATAGCCTATTCGTCCAATAGCTGTAGCAATAGCACTGCTCCATTTTCCATGCGATAACTCGGTGATCATTGCACGGTGATGATAATATTTGCGTTGCACAAACTCTACCTACAGGTCCTACATACCTACATATAGACCTACAGGTCCACTCTGCTCTAAGACTCAGTGGATTTGGAAAAATAGAATTTTTTTTTATATCCTTTGTCCCTCGATTTACAAACATTTTCTGTCTTGTTGTTTTGGTGTTTGACGACGTAATTCGGCATGCTCGTGTTTGCCCAAAAACTCACGTTTGAACAAATTCAGTCAATCAGAAGTGTCAATGCACTCGAACTTGCTCTCTGATTGGTTGCTATGGACCCTGCCCTAGTATCGGCCCATTGATGTTGTTAGCAGACTAGAATCAAACGCCTCGGCGACTGTTTTACAAAAACATATTATCCCCAGTAGGGATGCGTTTTAACTAACGTACGTAAGCGATTATACTCCACAATAAATCTGAAAAAAATAATGAACAGGAGTTATAGGTTTGAGTGAGGATCTTTCTTTCATTAACCAATAGCTTTGTTCCTCTCTCTCTTGCAATGAGTTCTTCTAAAGATTTCTTGTGAGCTCAAGGTGGCTGTCGCAAGTTGCGTCGTGAATTATGATACGTTCGTGCCGGGAGCGCGCGCTGTAGAATAATGCTGAATGCCTTGTGCTGAGTGGTGACGGGCGCTACTCTAAATGCTACGTGTACTCTACTAACCCTCCTTCATTAAGAATCTGAAAGCTTCATGATTAATGTCGACGCTGCAATTAGAGAGACCAGTTTGACAGTTGACAGGCACAAATGTTCCCCACAATTTACCAAGTACAATTACTTTACGTGTCAAACGAATGTCCGTCTCCCTAATTCCGGCGTTGATTTTAAGTACTCGGTTACTTTTTTTTTATGGATAGTGATTGTTGTGCATGTTACCCACATTTCTGTAAAACTTTATTTAAAAATAAAGTAATTTACGTTTGTCAAAAATTTAATTTAAAATTATTTATATCACATTCCGGTTTACTGTCTGTCAGAAGGACTACAGTGATAGAGTGTACAGGTTTTCTCACAATGTTTTCCTTCACAGGAGTATTCAAATTGTTCTAATATTAATAATGAAAACTCTATTCACTTTGCTTATGTGTATAACAGCTTCTCACGTCTTCTTGAATTGGCCGTAGCGACTCTGTCTCTTTCTAACTAAACGTCACTCCCATTTTTGCCACCAGAAATGCATTTACTTTAACATACATTACATTCTAAAACCCTCATTCAGACTCATCTACACAGTTTTTTTTTATAATTATCCATATCGAAATATGCAGGAGAAAACATACAAATCTTATTCACCTCAATCATCTCATACATTATAATGAAACAATACATATTACCCGGTTACGTTGCTATTAAGATTGGCCCTTTTGAAACTGAGTAACAAATGACGAAGTCAGTACCGAGATAAAACGCTTCCGAGTAGGTATAGGTATACGTACGTCCAATCAACGGACGTTCGTCCGTTCAATTCCAAAATATCTAATCTTAATAGCAACGTAACCGGTCAATACCTTCAAAGAAAAAAAAATTTAATCTTTTTAAAACTCCCAAGTCCTAAAATTGGGATGTGGGAGTTTTTGTGTATTTGTTGATTTACTGATAGAAAAACAATAGTACTGAGACAATACCGCTATAGATTTATAAGTGCATAGTGAGAGGAAATACAATTCAACGGTGTACTGTTGTTACAAAATTCCTTCGATGAAGTTATATTTCGAAACTATAGATTGTCTACTTAAGAGCGAAGAAGGGCTTGTGTGTGGGGATTTTTATTTCAAAACATTATCCGGTAATTTGTAAAATCTTGTGTTTTAAGTATGTTACCTTACTAGGTGCATAAGATGTCATTGGTCAAAGTGTGCTATTGCATAGTTAATTTAAGAATATCCTGAAATATTTATTTCAGATTGCTACCTGAAATTACAAATTTCATCATATAAATTTAGGTCACACATCAAAATTTTGAATGAAAGAAGAATTTCCATTGTTTAAAAAAAAAAGCTTCATATATTAAAACGAAAGCATACAGCACTGGCCTGGCTCTTAAGCAGACGGTAGATTCTTCTCACACATGACGCTTGATCGGTGGAGTTTTGAAGGATATTAGCAGAAGAGGATAGAGTGGCGGAGACTGACGCGTTGCGACTGACACAGGTGGTGGACGAGCACAGCACGGCGACGCTGCCCGAGTGTGCGCCGCGCGTGCAGGTCGTCAAGGCGGAGTGGTTCTGGGCGTCCGTGCAAAATGAGGAGGCGCAGGACGAGAAGGAATACCTATTCAAAGATGTGAGTATCCGTAACTTTTGTTTCATTACTAATACTCGGTGGCTTAAATTCCACAAGTTTAAGAAGAGACGAGAGAGAGTTTAAGTAGTGATTCAATAAAGCTTTGAACTTTATGACGCCTATAAATAATAAAAAATTCCAATATTTTTGTTCGACAAATGAATTTGTAGCTTCAATACTGTCCTTATTACATTTAAAAAAGAATTATAAAAATCGGTCAACATGTAGGTGTCGAGAAACCTAAATCCGGAAGGATGATTTTGAAGAAGAGACATAATTAACCTCTGCGTCTTCTTAAGTCGCGTAGTTATATTCTACGACAGAATTAGAGAGAGAATGCAGTTCTTATTGATATAAAATTCAATAAGATTTAATTTGATTATCAGTATGTGAGTGCAGGAATGCCGAATGTGTTATAAATTGTGGTCACGCGAGCATACCTAGCTCGCACCTGTGTAAAGGCTGCGCAACCTGCCCACCTTCGATTAAAAATCATGCAGATATTAATGAAATTGATATATGTAGACCCCCCTAAATATTTAAAATTTACCATTGCCGGTAACACTACTAAACTTGTCAAATTAGTGTCTCTAATTCTGGCGTCTGCGTTAGTTGAAATTAAATATAATTGGCTGAGGAAAACGAAGCCCAGTACTCGACTAGGTAAAAACACTTTTTTTTTGTCCGCACAAGTCCTCCTATACAGTTCGGCCGATCCGAATCTGAAACGCTGAAATTTTGTAGGTTCATTCTGTGTTAGTGGCTCGTCACATAAAATTTTTTAACTTAATAGAAGAACTGGCTAGAAGTTTTGCTGGAATTTTTTTAAAACGATTGACGAACTGACTGGGCATCGCATGGTCTGTTACGATAACACTGTCGTAAAATATTATGTAATGACAACATGTTGTGGCACAGTACCTGGAATGGGCGACAGAGGTTTCACGGCGCTCCTCGCTCTCTGCGCCCTCTGCGGACGCGGCGGAGTCTCCGGCGAGTGGCCCGGGCACGTCGGCTGCGGGCGGCACCCCCACGCAGCTGCAACAGCGGATACGTAAGCGCAAGTTCCGCGGAAATGAGCTGAAGGATGCTCTGCTCAACAAGCGCCGGTCGAGCGTGGGTGACGCCGTGCTGCTCAGTCTCAGCGGCAATCTGCTTGACTGCACGCCGTCACCGGACGGTAAACAACTACTCCAAGGTGGGTTATCCTTTCATTGTCTTCATTAACAGACTTCCCCCAGACTCCTTTGATGAGAAGGTGTTAAACTTAGCTTACCATGGCTTTACCAAAATGTATCCTCATCCATTGGCAGAAGAGGATAAATCTAGTTCTCCAAAATTACTAGGGCGCGTAGAACTGGATATAGCAAAAGGCTATCACATGTTAGCCGATGTTTCTAAATCACAGAATTTATTTCCTATTTATATTTTTGTATATTTTAAGTAATTTAATTGAAATTTTTTTTTTACTATCCTATTGTAAAGTATAAATAAACAATTCATACATATGTTCTGTCCAAAAACATCAAAATAATGCATTTGTATTGTACTATAGAGTCGGAGGTGCCCGACAATGTGGTGCGGAAGCTGATGTCTCCGCGACAGCAGGTCTTCATGGAGCTGCTGCAGACTGAGAGCAACTACGTAGGCATTCTACATACCATAGTCACTGTGAGTGTTCCTTCTCTACTTACGATTGTCACTGTGAGTGTTCCTTCTCTACTTACGATAGTCACTGTGAGTGTTCCTTCTCTACATAGCATAGTCACTGTGAGTGTTCCTTCTCTACGTACCAAAGTCACTGTAAGTGTTCCTTCTCTACATACCATAGTCACTGTGAGTATTCCTTCTCTACATACCATAGTCGCTGTGGTAGCTGTAAGTGTTCCTTCTCTGCATACCGTATTCACTGTGAGTATTCCTTCTCTACAGTCCATAGTCACTGTGAGTGTTCCTTCTCTACATACCACAGTCACTGTGAGTGTTCCTTCTCTACATACCACAGTTACTGTGAGTGTTCCTTCTCTACATACCACAGTCACTGTGAGTGTTCCTTCTCTACATACCACAGTCACTGTGAGTGTTCCTTCTCTACATACCTCAGTCACTGTGAGTGTTCCTTCTCTACACACCATAGTCACTGTGAGTATTCATTCTCTACATACCATAGTCGCTGTGGTAGCTGTAAGTGTTCCTTCTCTGCATACCGTATTCACTGTGAGTATCCATGCAAAGTACAATATAGTAATTAATAAATTAAATGTGCCTGTGCAGATGTTCAAGCAGCCATTAGAAGAGATGGCGGAGGAGGAGAACGGCGGAAAAACTCAGCCCCTACTCAACAACACAGAGCTCAAGATCATATTCGGAAACCTGCCTCCCATCTATGAACTGCACAGGTACACCATCAAACACAATGCTACATTACATGTTGAATTGACGGGACCACAGACAAACGAAACCTCTTAACAAGAGCTCTTAACAAATATGAACATTTTCTTTCGAGGAAACCGTGGCAACTGTTTTAGAGATATAGAGACCGAATAAGATTGCCTTAATCAAGCTTGATCACTTGATCCAGAATCCGAAAGTGACAGATGGCATTGATAATTTGTTGTATTTCAGTGGCTGTTATGTATTCTCTGGCTCTTCATCAATACTTGAATTTTGTGATTCTTTGATGTGATCTGACATTGCAAAACCGCTCACGATGTAAGCCTGTAACACCGGTTCTAGAGATGCGGCTGTGGCAGCAACTACCCCGTGCTGTTTCCGACTACCCTGAACGGACGAGAAACGACGTGGCATAGCGCCACCCCGTGCCTTTGTAACATTTCTCTATTATATGAGTTTGTGTGCAAAGAGAAAGCACAAGGAATGACAACAGCGATTGGTAACTTTGTCTCGTTCCGCTCTATTTTACAGTGTAATTACCGATTGTGCCGTATCCATATGGCATTCAAATTAATTGACGTCATGCGCGGACGTATCCTCTACCGGTTGTCGTTTAAGGCGTGTCTCTAGGTGCCTTACCTGCCCGTAAACATTTAAATTTGTGGTGGTTTTTTTAAGCAAATTATTTGCTGCCACTGGGCTAAATTCTCATTCTTTTTATCGCTAGGAGCTGCGTGTAAAACGTTGAGATTGGAGTGCGGGATCCCACTGTACAGACGACTCGCAACAAAACTAAGAACTAACAAACGCACACCCAGTGTGACACTATAACACCCGTCCGTACAGTTATGTGGGATGGGTGTAAATTTTATAATATTTGTGTTGACGAGGATATTGTTGTGATTGTAGGCGGATGCTGGAGGAGCTGAAACACGCGTCCACGCACTGGAGCGAGGAGGTGAGCATCGGGCGGCTCGTGCTCAAGTACACGGCGGACATGCTCAAGGCGTACCCGCCCTTCGTCAACTTCTTCGAGAACACCAAGGAGATGCTGCAGCAGTGCGACAGAGAGAATCCTAGGTGACTATCCCGGCCCATCGAGTGACGCTAAGCTCATAATATACGGAGAGGCATCTTTCTTACATATAATATAAAAGGTGGGGGTTCACCGTGTCCTAGTCATCGCAGATGATGGCTGCCGCAAGCTGAAACATAATTCATTATGGAAAACTGTAGAGCTGCCCCTCGCCAGTCCTGACCTCGATGGACGCTTGATTTGTATTATTATATTTCAATCAATCAATCAATCAAATATATTTATTTGCACTCAAATACATAAAGTACATTTAAATACAAATCGGTAACACATAACCCCTAT
>WYDE02263492.1:0-13586 GCA_009867175.2 Adela reaumurella
AACTCTAATAAAGGGTTCTCTTCCAGTACGCCTTGGTATTTACAGAGTGGTTATGGAGTGGCAGAGAGAATATTGAATTTTTGCGCTAATCTAATTACAATTTACATATTCAATTAAAATAATTTAATAAATAAAAATAAATGAATAAATATATACAGAAAATATGTGTAGATATATAATATATATGTATATACATATATCAATATTATACACATACATATATTATATAAGTGTACACGGAGTAATATGTGAAGGGACAAAACTACAAGACATGTTCGTTACGAATTACCTACCTAGACAAAAGTAAACAAAAATTGTTGCAATTTGTATTTTATAATTAGGTTACTACATAATGTATGTATGTACTTACAAAAGAGAAATTAAGTTCAATTGGAATGGAAGCCGAGCCACAAATGGTGACTTTCTCAAAACAAACGAGCGTGGCGCCACCTAGTGGTGTGTAGCGAACCGATCTGTTTATTGTTCACTGGCCAAGAATAGACGCAAACCGATTCCAATTCACGAAAATGGAGCGAGGGAAAGGAAGAGTCACGAATTAGATTCTTCGTTTTTTTTTCGTCACTTTTCACTGCGATGTCCGCCCTTTGTACGCCGAATAATAGCATACTAAACTTATTTTTTCTTTACTTAATTTTTTTTTGTTCAGTGTAACGCCCCATTAATTGAATGCAATTGTCTTTGTCTTTTTTAGGGTTTCGTACAGATAATGGTAAAACAAAAGTATTGTGGGTTCACTCCGTTGTCCGTCGGTCGGCACGTCGTCCGTCTGTGTGTCACAATCACAAACGAGCTTATAACTTTTAAATGAATCAAGATACATACATACATACCATCACGCCTATTCCCCGGAGGGGTATTCAGATACAATTGAGCGCCATTTCACACGTTCTTGACATAGATCCTTTGATCGTCCAGTTTAATATAAGTAGCTGACTGCCGAACACATCACAGGGGTCAGGGATGCTGCTGGCATGGCACCGTGATCCCTAAAGATCACTAGAACATGAGTAATAGACTTAAACCGTGCGCGGTGTAGCCAACCATGTCAGTTTACATTTAAAAACAATGGAAAACGCGTTCAAATGGACACATTCTTTTACACATTTACAATGTTCAATAAATTGGTCCGTGTTCCAGCGAACAGTGGAAAATTACGCAGAGAAATTACTCCAACAAAAAACTCCAAACAATAAGAAAACACTCCACAAGTCCGCATTAGGAGAGCTTACGAACAATGTAAGTGCGTTGCGTAAACTTTCAACAATTTTGTTTAAGCTTTTATAAGGGCGCCAGTCACAACACGGCGTGAACAAAGAAGATATAACACGGCCGTGCCTTGTGAAAACAAGCTTTCTTTGTGATTGCGTAGGTCTTCGAACTCGCAGCTTTCAGTGGCGATGAAAGCAACAGTCCGAATCGAACTTCGAAGGGCCAAAAAGCTACGAACATGAATTGAAAGACCAATTAGTTGCTACGTAAGATACCGATAGAAATGTGAATTCATTGTGGCTTCCTTAAAAAACGGTCAAGCGAATGCTCACTCAGGTTCGGAGGGTGTCGTCGTCAATACAATATTTGTACACAAAATTGAATTGTTACAATGTTAAAATTCTTGTGAATAAATTTGATTTTTTTCCTATGGAAACTGACACGGATAGCTACATAATCTAATGCACTAGTTCTTCTGTGCCAGCTTCTAATGTCAGCCGAAACACCTTGGTGAGTTAGGTAGGTGGTGCCATGTCAGCACTTCCCTCAATTCCAGCCGGCTACACGGAACTGGACGGAAAACACGAACTATGATTCATAGTCGCTTCGACCGCCCTTCATTCAGTGCGGTGGTACCAACCCGGGCGGGTTTTATCTACCACCATGTCGAGCCAACGACGCTGCTAAAACGTCATTCGATTTATAAAAAAAAGAGACAACATGTACATAAATCACTACGGCTATTTCTGAATAACTGCACAATATTTTCAATATGTGTGATTTTATCAGAATGTATGGATGAGTAGATACATATATGACAGAAAAGTGTTAGTCACAAAATTTATATTTTTTGGAATTCGAAAATAAGCAAGAAAAAATATGTATGTATCATCGGAATCGGAATTAGGGTTCTAATACATGTGTAAGGACCCCACCCCATTGGAATTATGTTAACATAAATATACATACATACATATCACTCGCGCTTTAATCCCGAAAATAGGAGTAAGTAGGAAAAAATATATTTTTCCTATTATGGACATGTAGTACAAAAATCACAATATATATAATTTTGTGTACGGACTACATCATATTTTCAAGATGTGTGATTTTTTTTTAAATTATGAATTAGTTAATAACTGGAAAATGTGCGCTAACAATTGCATTAACAGAAGGACACTACACCGAGCAATCACGTAAGGGTTTCTTGGCAAATTTTTTCCGACGGTACATTAAAATCAACATGCGGTGTCCGCGGTCCGGTGGCGAATATTCAAACCAGTAACTCCATGCAGCATAGAACACAAATATGAAAGAATTTTTCATTTCATTTTGGTTCAGAAAAACTTTTAACTTCCCCATACGTTTATAAATCGCTGTACGGCCAAAATAAATGGGGAGGTACAAAATGTTTCTCAACCTAAATGAAAAATTCTTTCATATTCGTGTTCTGCTCATTGCTTGGAGTAGCTGGTAAGAATATTCACTACCTGACCGCTGACACCCGTTATATTTCAACTAATCACTACTACGGCAATCTTAGCTACAAATCTCCATCCTCTCCCAAATGGAAACATGCAATTATCTTTATTTAAGATTAGCGTACATAAGAGTACGTTCATTTTTATTATTTCTAAATGCACTCGCGTGCATCGCGCTGCATTTACCACTGCGTTCTCCGCTCTTCCATAGATAATTATATTACAAAATGTACGTGAAATATTATGCTACATAATTTAATAGGGGAAGCGCGCAAAATATCGTTGCATCCCCTAAGAGATTTACTTGACGCATTGCACTAGTTTTCTTTTATAGAAATGCATTTTTCTCATTGGCTGATAACAAATTTTGCCGGTTTACGAACTTGTCTTCCGACTTTCTGCCTTTTTTAAGCATCAGGGAGACACTGCCGCCGTCAGCGTGGATTGTCCGACGACGCCCAAGAGCATTCGGTTTCGTATGGTTTTATCGTATTATTGTATTTTAAAATCAGGTTTGACAGTAACATACTCCACTGAACAGGGAGTTTATATGAGGGAACCGAAGCATAAATTTGCCCGTACACGAAATTTTGCATAAAGAACCACTTGATCGATCACTAATGACTCGGAATCCAACAACATTTTTTACATGGAACATGGTTACCTTGATCAAAACAGAAAATCAAGTTTTTATTTTCCAGCAACTATGATATTATGCCCAAAATATTTTGAAATTTTGTTAGCATTGATGTAGATGCAAATATTTGGAATCAAATTTATTAATAATAACCGTTTATTGAATGAAAAGAAAACACAAACAATAAACAAAAATACAATACAAATAAATAATCAAAGTAATCAAAGTAATAATTTTAAATAGGAACATAGTAACTTTACAATTATTATTATGCTGTTTTTCTTCCATCCAATGGGTCCATCCAATTTATTCATATTTTTATTTGGAATTGCAATTACAACGACTTAATTATCGCGAAGGCAAAGGGAAAGGCGGAGCGCGGGGAGCGACGGCGATGGACCCTCAGACCCTCACCTCAAACTGCCACGCCACAGGCGCACACGAGTTCGCCTGCCGCGCGGGACGGTTTTCTGTTTTTGACCAAAAAATCTAAGTTGTTAGAGTTATCCGTCATTATGAAGTTATTATTTAATCATTCTTTAGGCAAAATTTCATCAATGGTCAAATTCATGTATGGGTCAAATGCCCTATTCAATGGAGTAACATATACCTACATCAATTTGAACGAACAAATGCAAGTTGGGGAAGGTGTAACTCGCGAGCCATTCGCTCAGACACGCGAGCCACTCCCGCGGGTTCCGTTTATGGAGTTTATGCTAGTATCTTGTTGGCCGAACTCTGTAACGAGCCGTGGGGAGCCACGCGAATGTTTCACGGCTTACGTGGAGTCCACGATACCATTCCGTCTGCCATTTTAATAAATTTTGCCAATGCCGGTTCTTGAAAACTTTTGCTAATTCTTTGCAAATTGTATTTTGCAGTTTTGCCAAAATTTCAGACACGTATATTAAACAGAAAACAATTATGCTTTCGTAAAACTAAAATTCGTACTAAAATATGTACTGCCGCAAAATCTCAAGACCAGGATATTCGAATATGCGTACTCCCGGTTAAGGCGTACGGATGTGAAACTTGGGCTCTAACGGCTGGCATAGCGTAAAAGCTCCGTGTCGCCCAGCGAGCCATGGAGCGAGCCATGCTGGGAATATCGCTACGAGATAAGTTGCGAAACGAAGAAATTCGCCGACGCACCCACTCAGCCCGCTCGGGGTCTCTCTAGCGCACACCTGGGAGGTGCTGCAGGTAAATAGGAAAAAATTATCTGGAGCGAACAGCTATAGTTGCAGTTGATCCTACGCTGTTGCGTCCCTCGCGCAGCCCTCTTCGCGTCTCTCTAGCGCCCACATTTGCGCTGCTGCAGCTAAGTATTAAAGTTGATCTGAGCGAAGAGCAGCTACAGCTCAGTGGCGGAGCTAAGAGCATCCGCCACTGAGCCAGCTCGGCGTCTGTAGCGCCCAGCCACCTGTGAGGTGCTGCAGGTAAATAGTAAAGTTGATCTGGAGTGAGAAACACTACAGCTGCATTGCGATGTTACGCTGCTGCGTCCACAGCTCAGCCCTCTCGGCGTCTCGCTAGCGCCGACCTGGGGGGTGCTGCAGGTAAATAGTAAAGTTGATCTGAAGCAAGCAGCAGCCGTAGCTGCATTGTAATTCTACGCTGCTGCGTCCACCGCTCAGCCTTCTCAGCGTCTCTCTAGCGCCCATCTGGGAGGTGCTGCACGTAAATAGTAAGGTTGATCTGGAGTGACGATTGGTCCAGTTTGTTTCTTTAAGTAAAATATGGTTAAGAGAGGCGATGGCTGGTCCCAGCGGAATTTTTAACATTTAGATAGATCACTGCGAAGAAGAAATGGCAGGAAACGTAGCTGGGTATTCCTTCAAAGTCTACTAATCCACGGTTATAAAATTAACTATCCTTAAAAAAACTATTTTAACAAGAAACAATTTCAAAGAGTCGCATGTCCTCTTAGTCGCGTCTTGCTCAGGATTCAAGTTATTTAAATTTTTGTTTTTATTCTTTACCTATCACTATCGCTACGTTTTCTTTCTTTCACATTCTCATACACATTTATTCCTCATCCTATCTTTCAAAGATACACACAACGTATTCTTCATAATTATATTATCAATATATAAATCGATTTTTCGGATTGTAACCTGTTTTTTTTTTCATGTTAATTTTGACGTAAGTAAATAGGTACTTTAAAATATCATGACAATATATTTAAAATGAATTTTGAACATTTGGTAAAATATACTATTGGACAAACAACTCCGTATAACACAGTCATTGCTATATGGCTAGAACCGGATGGCTATGGAGTTTTCCGGAAAGTGGACCACGCCCTCTGTCGCGATTGGTGGACTGCGACTTGACTTGTGGGCTTTCCGCCTCCGCGTCGCACAGCGCCTGACTTCTCGACTTCCGGTAAAACCTCGCGCTGCTATTGGTCGGCCCCGACCACCGCCCGCCCGCCCGCCCAGCGACAAAATGTTGACTTTAGTTCGCGCATGACTTGTGCCTATTTATTTCTGAGTACATAAGTCTTGTCTTACTTAGAGTATGACTTATGTACTGGAACATTATTATACGTTATGTAATTGGAACAAACCAATAATGTTTGCAGAGTAGCCTAGTTGGTTAGCGCAGGTTTCGGAGTATCCTAGTTGGTTAGAGCACGCCTCTTACTCGAGAGGTCGTGGGTTCGATACCAGGTATGCGCACAATTTTTCCTGGATTTTAAAATCCCGGTTAAAATTTGTGTGCAAAATTAAAATGAAGGAAAATACCGTGGGGAAAACCTAACACTAAAATACTAATGTGTTGAGTGTATAAAGGTTGACTGGAAGAGATTGAGAGCAGTAAATCCGCCTTCTGCTAAGCAGAAGAGTCTATATTTATTTATTTATTTTAAGTCTTGAGCGTAGGTAGAAACAAACTAAGGTGTATAGGATTGGCAAGTAGTCCGGTCTTGTGCTAGTTTTCCGTATAGGTACCTAAGTATTTACCATGCTTTGCAGCTACTTTATTCGCCCCATTGCTGGATACAGACCTTTCTCTTTTACATTATATGAAAGAATTTAGTTATACACTTGTAAGATGACTAACAGGCCTGGAAGTAGGTTTCCTCAAGATGTTTTCCTTCACCGGAGTGTCAGCAGCTATATTAGCACAAATTCTAAAGTTATAAATATTGTGCTCCCAGTGGGTGTCGAACCCGCACCTCCCGCTGGAGAGGCGTGCCTTGCTCTTGCCCTCTCGGCTAATCTGTCACCATATTACCATACCATTACCATTTAACATATTTACTGAAAACTAGCAAATACAAAAAACACCAAATTGACATTTTCCATACTAAAATGAGTGAAATTTAACTTTGGTAAAGATTTTTTTTATGGTTGAAGTCGCAAGCCGAAAACTAAAACAGGATGTTAGCAAAATAAGCATTGCGTAAACGAGCTTGGTGAGTTAAGCCGGTTGAAGACAAGCTAAAACCGCGAAACGTAGAATTCACTCCCAGCCTTATTAATGTCTTATCCCAAAGTACAACCTGACCAGCAAACTGCAAAAGGGGTTTGAATGAGCACCTGTCCGGTCGGCGTGGCATTCGCAAACCCCAGAAGAAGCCCAATGCTCATAGACGTCTTTAAATACTTCTTACGAAATTCAATGCCGCACCTTCCATGAAACAAATTCTTAATCAGAAAAATACGAAAAAACAAATAAAGAAAACGTCCGAACCGGGGTTTGAACCCGGGACCTTTGGCCTTAGCTGTCACTGCGATACCAACTTCGCCACCCGGACCTGACGTGTTCACTTCAATTTGTAGCCGTATTCATCTGGGTCTGATTAAGATTCAGTAAGCGACTTGCATGCTAAGCAAGGAAAATCAAACAAAAAATTTATATTTTACTTATATTTAATTTTTATTTATTATCGTATCTGTTTTTGAAAGTGCTTGTGTTATGGGGAGTCAATCACATATTCTGGTTTGGAGTGTTAACCACATTTCTTTTAAAGTTATATCCAGTCGTCTCCGCTAAATTTTTGTTAAGTAGTATTTCAGATGTTCACGTTAGAATCTGTGTCAAGTATTTTGCTGTGACAATATAGATGGAGTTTCTTAAGGTCTGATGAAAAGTTTGACCTTATTTAAGGTAAAACTTTTCAAACTTTACAAGATGAAACTATAGCCCACATGCGAGTGCCATATGACAAGTCTAAACCATAGTGGAAATGAAATTTACTTGTCTGTATTATTGGTAATATGAACTCGCTCGGATCGTTCCTCCCTTGGTTATAGATTAGTGGTCGGTGCAGTGATTATTATACACCACGTAAGATGGCATCCACGCATCTGTTGAGACTTGATTTACTGAGTCACTGTGACTCAATGTCATGTTCTGATGTCAATGTCGATGACACGCAGCCAACTCTGATGTAGGCAGGCAGGTGACTGTGTTCCTGATTCATCATTCTTGTATGGCTAATCAACTTTGGGACTATAGTCGACATTGATGTTAATCAACACGAGTGTTAAGCGAAATGTCTATTGTAAATTCTTAAATCTACAGTGACAAGATGCTTAAGGGCGACGTTCCATAGTAGCTTTTTAAATTACCGCGGTCGCTGAACAACATTTTGAAAAGCTTCCGGCTCTTCTCGCGGCGACTTTATCGGATTGATTCAACGTTTCGAACAGAGCATCCTGTTCAAGGTCGTACTGAGCTCGGTACGTTTGCTACGCTCGTAGCTAGCGGACGTCTCCGTGACCATGAACAGGACGCTCTGTTGGAAACGTCGGAACAATTCGTTAAAGTCGCCGCGATAAGAGCCGGAAGTTTTCAAAATGTAGTTCCATAGTAGCGCCTGAACGAATGTTCGGCTATGGCTTTCGGTATTTCGGCCAATATTTGACACATTCGGCAAATTACGGTTTTGGCCGAAAGTAAATTTTCGGCCCAACCCAAAGTCCGTCAGATCGAGCGGTCACGACATGAAACTACTTTATCTTTTAAATCCAGCGCCTTCACTTGTCTCCCGCGGTCGCTTGCATCGTAAACATAACGAGTGGAATGATGTGCACACTGTCACACTCCTCGTGTAGGAAGAAAACAACTTGTGTTTGCAACAAAGACATCATACATCTTCTCTACACAACCTCTATACATCTATGAATAGAATTCTTAGCAATTTGTGCAAATTTGTTTATTATTATTATTGTTTATTGCACTAGCAGGTTGAACCTGATGCCTGAATATTACTTTGTTTTTCTTCTTAATCTTCTTATATTTCTTTATTCTTGTGTTGCTGTTTTTCCTTTTTTTTATGTTTTAAAGTGCCGCTCCAGGAGGCGGGAGTGAACAGTGGGGCTGTGCGGGCGGAGGAGGGGCGAACGTGCGTAGGCGGGGCAAGCTTCTCGCGTTGTTTCTACGGAGCGAGGCATCTCTAGCTTAGTTTTTAGGCTGTTCATATAACGGACGTTTGGATAATCAATGTTCAAATGTACCGTGTTCTCGATGCATACAATTCAAATTGAACATTTGTTCTAGAGGAAACGTTGCATACGTGTATGTGTGCATCAGATCCGAAATATAATAATTAAAAACCTGTTATCAAAATGCTCATTAAGATAATTTTAATTATCTTCTGAGATGTAAAGATTACATTATACTGTAGTCATTAGAAAAATTTATCTTTTCTATTCTACTTAGTGTAGTGTGTTAGTGTATGACTAAAATCCTCTCATATAATGTAAATGAGAGAGGCCAGTACCAAGCATTGGGGCGAATAAAATGGCTGAACAAAAAAAATCTACTTAGATTAAAGTAGACTTATTGCCGGAAGCAACTACTTCCAGTCAAACTTTCTCCAATTTAGAACTGAACTTAACTGAACACTATTCATGATTGGAGTCAAGTGACAGTTTTGGCTACAAGTTGTATTCACCTTTTTGGTACTCCAACAAGGACTATACATACATTATGCCATGTAATATTTAGTCTGAACTTCCACTGTAACCAATTGGTTTGAAAGCGTTAATTCAGCGGCCTGTTCTTTAATACCAAGTCTATCCCACATTTTGAAATGTGTAGAAATAGGCATATGAGGAATAAATGACTCACTGAGCTTCGAGGTCGAATTATTTTGAAACATGTTTTGAAACTTGTTATTTTCCTGGAGCAATAACAGTATTTCTTTCTCACTTCTGCAAAATTGCCGCAATGGTCAGCGCTAGTACCTATAGGTTTCCACACAGTTAGATAAGTGGAATTACCATAGAAATATAACTTTTTCCTAAACAAATAAATTTGTATTCACGTTATTACACCACTCTAAAAGCGCCCTTAAGTGGTATACGCAACACTTGCATTTATAGTGTATGTACCTATAGATATCCTCACAGTGAGATGAGATGGAATTGCAAAAGACATATAACTTTTTCCTAAACAAATAAATGTTTATCTAAATAATTGCACAACAATCTCGTCATATTCATAACAATAAATTACTCTTGCTTCCGGCACGCCTTATCACAAGTCATTGTTCCTAAAGCCCTTTATTCCACTCAAAATGCGTATTGGAATTGATGAATAAGATAAGGTTTCTATCTTTCACGTGAGCAGCCTTTGTGGATAAGGTCGCCTCGGTCGGTTGTTGACCTCGTAAAGAGGAAAAATCGCGACGTTTTGTTAGAAAATGCATATGTATGTAAATTAGATCCTACTAGTCTTTCAAATATTTTTTGCTAATCTTTAGGTCTTTTTAATACTTCAGTTTGAATGTAATTACCTTCTGCGAAAATGTTTTCAAGTGAAAAATGTATAATTTTTTTTAATGAACAATTAAAAGGGTTTGTGGCAAAGACCGCAATCCATCCATGACACAAGTTCATTACGTCTAGTTCAGTGTAGCAGGGCTGAAAAAGTGAAGTGCCCTGTCATGGCGCCATACTCCGTAAGCATTGAGGTGACCTAGGCTCGCATCACGGTTCACGATATGTGACATAAGAGGTGAGAGCCAACCATGATGGGATGATAACATGAAAACGAAAGGAAATTTTTGTGGAGTATTTGTGCTTCTGGAGTCAATCACATATTGTGGAAGTTGATTCAGTGTGCACTTTTAATGATTTAGTTTTTGAGTTTTAATGAAAAAAACTGTACTGTAATAAGATTTGTGACACGTCTCATTTTGTAGTTGTGTACCATACTTACAGGAGTTTGTTATTACAGGCGCCGGTGCTATCGGCTGTGAGCTGCTCAAGAACTTTGCGATGATGGGCGTCGGAGCCGGTGAGGGAGGTCAGATCACCGTCACCGACATGGACCTCATCGAGAAGTCAAACCTGAACCGGCAGTTCCTCTTCAGGCCCTATGACGTGCAGAAGCCCAAGTCCCTCACGGCTGCTAAGGTAAACACTTATATTCTTTATTTAATTTTAATTGAAAATTACCTGTCCCGAGTGAGTCGGGCTTGTGCATTATTTCGTAGTCACCAACCAAAGCAATTGTTTTTCAGAAATTGTGAGACTGCCAAAGAAAATATCAGTTTTACTGGTATCTATGACGCTGCACCTTGTAACCCTAAAAATATCAACATCTTAGCTTTGCGAACCCAGAAGTTGAGGTGAGATTAAGTGAAGTAGGGCGGATTTTATGAATTTTAAACGTAAACAAAAATAAGAAATGTTTTAAAATCCTCAAAATTTGGTCTTAAAATGGCACCCCAAACGATACAAAAAGGAAAATACGAAGGGTTGACCCGCATTAAAAATTATAAAAAAATTTATAGCTTTTTAACTGTCAAAATTGATCGCCGCCACAAATATATTTTTTTTTCATGCAACCGATTGTAATAAGATTCAAAGGGGTAATTTAGTTTTTAGTTAGATTTTATTAAATATCTGTGTTATTTTTATCGCGTACTTTTAAGCTATCTTTATGTAATATCTTGTTTTATTTATGAAAAATAATTTTTTCCTTGTTTCATTGCAGGTTATAAAGCGCATGAACCCCAGTGTTAATGTGGTCGCCCAAGAGAACCGTGTCTGTCCTGAAACAGAGGCCACGTACGACGACACGTTCTTCGAGGCGCTGGACGGAGTGGCCAACGCCCTGGACAATATAGACGCCCGCATCTACATGGACCGGCGCTGCGTCTACTACAGGAAGCCACTGCTCGAGAGCGGAACTCTGGGAACTAAGGGCAACACTCAGGTGAGCTTTCACATTCATCAGCAGAAGTCGGAATAGGTGGAGCTAAATTTACCCACCAGTATGCGGCCAGGAGGAAATTTCTATAAAATAACATTAATTGTTTCTTTGTTGCCATTAGTGAACTAAGAATTTATCATATCAATATACATAAATAAAAAATAAACAATTATTTACTTTCAGTTTACAGTGGTTACTCAAAAATGTTTCAGGTGGTGGTACCATTCCTCACTGAATCGTACAGCTCTTCCCAAGACCCGCCCGAGAAGAGCATCCCCATCTGCACCCTGAAGAACTTCCCCAATGCTATCGAGCACACACTCCAGTGGGCACGCGATGAGTTTGAAGGCCTCTTCAGACAGGCAGCGGAGCACGCTGCACAGTACCTGACCGATCCTAACTTCCTGGATCGCACCAGAATGCTGCCGGGCACACAGCCCATCGAGACAATGGAGAGCGTCAGGGTGAGGGAACTAGATTGTATTAACAGTTGCAAGGCATCTTCAGACAGGCGGCGGAGAGCACGCTGCACAGTACCTTACCGATCCTAACTTCCTGGATCGCACCAGAATACTGCCGGGCACACAGCCCATCGAGACAATGGAGAGCGCCAGGGTGAGGGAACTAGATTGTGTTAAGAGTTGCAAGGCATCTTCAGACAGGCGGCAGAGCACGCCGCAAAGTACCTGATCGATCCTAACTTCCTGGATCGCACCAGAATGCTGCCGGGCACACAGCCCATCGAGACTATGTCAGGGTGAAGGAACTAGATTGTATTAAGAGTTGCAAGGCATTTTCAGACAGGCAACGGAGCACGCCGAACAGTAACTGACCGATCCTTACTTCCTGGATCACACCAGAATGCTCTCAATTTTAGTTTTTTTCTGTATAATTTACATTAATACCAAAATTGGCCTGCGTACAGGTGAATTCGCTTTAGATAATACTCCGCGGACAAAGTGTTAAGAGTTATAACCCTCCTTTGCTTGCTTGCTCCTCCCTTCCTATGCTCTTCCAGTCGGGTAAGAATAAAATAGTTTACAATTACAGTGGTGCCCGCAAAAAGGATTAATTTTAATTTATTTTCAGAATGCAATCATGGACCGCCCGCGCGACATCGCCGACTGTGTGGCCTGGGCGCGCCTTCACTGGGAGAATCAGTACGCCAACCAGATCAAACAGCTTCTGTACAATTTCCCTGAGGACCAGCTCACCACCACCGGCGAGCCGTTTTGGTCGGGACCCAAGGTGATCTTCTGCTGTAGTTCACAATTTTACTGCAATTTAACTTTGAATATATCTTGCCTCTTCGATACGACAGTGAAAATGTTTTTATCACCGCAAACTTCATATTGTTTTGTACCTTCACCAAAATTACTGTAGCTTCACACACTTTTTAAATGCACTACTGTTCCATGCCCTCGTTTCAAATGCTCTATCTCATTTTGTCTAATCTTGAGGATACATTTGAAAATTAAAACGCCGAGTGTAGGTATTTACCGTCGCATGCTCTGTCTCAATAAGATAGACTCGACCCGGATAGGAGTGTAAGGGACAACTGCAGCAAAGACCCGTTATTTACCTACAAAAATGTCGCAGCGCCTACTCACAGCCAAAACCTGTTTTCTACATCAAAACACATCTGTTTTTTCAATCTGTCACTGTCACTCCTATAGGAAATGTCAATTAAAAGAGCAATAAAGCAAAAAGTGACCGCGCGCAAACTAACTTAATGCAGAGGTACACGCGTACCATATGGGAGCCGACGGCTGGAACGTAATAGAGAGACACGCATCCCTTATGGGAGTCAACGGGTTAAGATCCCCTGAGAAATGCGCCCACCAGTTATTACATAAATTTCGTTATATCACATATTTATATATGTATATGAACGGGGGGTAGTTTCGGTACCTATTTCCTATACTGAGTGCAAATATAGTTGAATTTTCCCAAAGTCGTGACATACGGAACTTCTGAATAGGTAGATTTGATAAAGCAGCTAAGGAGGGCTAAAGCTTCAGGAGATAAAAACCTATGTCACCAACTGGCGAGAGCTATGA
>WYDE02263603.1:0-13586 GCA_009867175.2 Adela reaumurella
GTTTCGACCGACGTTTCATTCAGTGCGGTGGTACCAACCCGGGCGGGTTAAACCCTACCACCAAGTAAGATTAGGATAGTGTTATATTTTTTACGATTCACTCTTTGACAATTTACTTACAATATTTATATTTTGAAGTAACGCTGCAGTCGATGCACCAGATAAATTAACTTTGAGAAATACAAAGAAAAATAACTGTTCATTGTGACGGACTCGAACCCGCGTCCTTGCCAGAGTGTCAAAGATGAAAGTAACTTATAGCAAAATCTGTTATTTAATTACAATCGTGAATGAAATAGATACTGTTATTTTAGGCTCACCATCATCATCACTGTTTGACCGTCCACTACTGGATATACGCCTCCAATTTTTTCCAACCTTCCCGGTACTCGGAAACACAAATCCATTTTTTTTTTAATAAAATAAAATTCACAATACACAATAAAAAAAAAAAAAAAAAAATATTTTTTCCAACCTTCCCGGTACTCGGAAACACAAATCCATCGTTTGCCCGTAACATACCGAATGTCGTCGTCGTACTTAGTGGGTGGACTTCCCACACTTTGCTTTTCTGTCCAAGGACGCCAGTGTAGGACACGTGAGCTCCAACTGCCGTCATCCCTGCGGCTTCCAACCCACTGCCATTGCCATAGGTAGGCTCTGTATTGGTTAAATGTTGACTGAAAGTAGCCTCCGAGTGTTCCCATATCTCCGCAATGCTGTCCGTCACTCCTTGTATGTAAGGAAGACATGGACTTCATCGTCATACTTGGGTGGTCTTTTCTTCCTTCCTGTATACCAGCTCGTTATTCTATCCGTTGTGTCGTAAGACAGTGTCGACGGGGTCCATTTCCGCTGGCTGATGTTCTGGATCGCACAGACGTTCTATTCGCTGAATGAGGGCTCGCGGTACAGACTCTAGGTGAGCTGGGTAGTGATGCGACGTTATGTATGTGTACAAAATTAACAAAATATGTTTATTCACTATAAAAAAAGCATGAAAATAATTACATGCAGAACATCATTGAAAACCGTAAAAATACTGAAACCGCAAAAACTGAAACTGTTTTTAAGATTCGCTTGACACCCTGGGTTTGGAATGATTCGGATAAAACCACTTTATAAAAACAAAATTTTTGATCAGGAGATCGAGGGTATCGATGACTACTGGGGGCCGGCGTTCCGCTCGGTCTACGAGGGAGATGGTCACGCCGCATTCATGGACCAGCTGGACGACCGCATCAGGCAACATGACAAGGACATTGAGAAGATGTGCAACATGCACTATCAGGCAAGTACAACGTCTATACTCCGTAGCGGCAGTGGGGATACATAGACAAAGTCTAAGCACCATATGAATTGATTTTACTTGTACCTTGCCCAAATACTTATTATACTTTTTACGACATCAGGTACGTTGCGTTCAAACGATAGATTCGTGTTGCCGAGTGCTGGAGGGATTGGCAACAAATTGGAGAGGCGTATGTCCAGCAGTGGATGGTTAAACGCTGATGCTGATTATTATACTTTTACAAATTATTTTATGTTATTGTAATATTGCTCTCGTGAATACAATATGAATTGTCTAGTTGCAAAACCCGGTATGACTTTTAGTCTAAAATAAGGTAAACATGATGTCTGACTGTGACAGGTAACTCTTCTCTTCAAGTTTTTATTTAAACCCACTAAATTTGATAAACAAAAGGTTGAAATTTTCGTTTTTTGTCATCCGCTATATTCCAAAAGATTGTTGCTCGGCGCCTAAGGCGGTCACTCAGTCAATCAGTGATCTGCGTAAGTATTATACATATGGCAATGGAAGTCACGTTACATTCATTTGGATCTCCTGTAAAATGTAGTAAAACCCACTGCCAGCGAAGCCCTCTATAGTTTCTTAAAATATTTAGGCCTGCCAAGATCAGCACTAAACTCACATGGAGAAACCTTCGAAAGTTTGGCTGGAGGCATCCTACAGAATATGGATAGGTAGAGAGAGGAAGGTCAAGATATTCTCCACGTCCTAGTGATCACAGACTAGCTGATGACTGCCCTCATGGGCTTCGCAGCCGAAAAATCAGACATGCTGAAAAAGTATTGCGACCACTTGCTACCCCAGACCTCCTTTGATATTATCCTCTGCTCCCACTGGATTCTGATGTTCGGTGAAGCCATTGTGAGCTGGGTTCAAGACCTTCCTTTGTTTAGAATTTTAAATTGTTCTGTGTGCAGGGATTCATCGACTCTATCCGTGAGTTGCTGCAAGTGCGTTCTCATGCGGAGGAGCTCCACGGCGAGATATCACAAGTTGACTTGCGAGTCAAGGAGGCCGCGGAAGGTAATTGATCATACCATGTTGTCGGGATTTATAAATGTAAAGATAAATTCTCAATTTAATATTTTATGTATGTGATGTTTATTCTCAGTAAATCAGATATAGCTCTAAATCAAGTATAGAATCAAATCAGGTATAGGCAAAGAAATTAAAAGTACTTACAATAATTAAAATAGGTCTGATTTCTGAAGAGTATCTATAACACAATAAAATAGGGCAGGTGTGAGCATCGATCATGTATCGGATAAGCTCTGCCATGTTCTGGTTGTACTTCCTGTCACATTCCTTCTTGATGAAGACGGCAATGCCCATCTCGAAGTAAAACTTCTTGACATCCTAGATGGCGCAATTGACCGCGTCCTGCTGCATCTCGACGCCCATGTTCTCGTACTTGATCACCACCTTCAGGTTACACATACTGGTGGTGCAAGAGAGTGCTGCGTACGAAGCGAAGTCCACTAGAAATCAAATGGGACTGTGTGACAAATCACGGAGCCAGTTGGTCATTTCTTCGGCTGGGCTTAGGTTACCCTCGTTACAGTCCGTGATCCTCACTTCCTTTATCCAGAAGCAGTCCAAACCCTGCTGCTCAATTCACTAAAAGCCACGGCGTGAAATCTTCATACAACAAATTCTAGCCTTATAGTCTATGGATCCTAGAATCGACAATGACATTTACCTCTCCCCTCTTTCTTTCCATTGACAGCTGTCAGTTGGCTTCAATTCTAATCTGTGGTTGGCTTGCTGGGAGTGGAATGCGCAGTTCGTGCTCAGCCGATCACATGTGTTTGTAGCGTTCACAAAATTACAACAAAATGTATTACAAATGTTGTGTTGATAACTATGGAAGTGACAGACGACAGAGCGTTAAATTGCACCAATTTCCCGCATCAGAGATAAGACTCAATAAGTGGTCTATATAATCATATATAGACGTACTATATAGACATAATCACATATATATAATCATATATATAGAGATCACATATATAATCATCTGTCAGAATCCTTTCTAGGAAATCCATAGTGGCCAATAATGCACTATGAGAGTTGTGTGTCTGATACGTCAGTATCCCTATATAGTCTGTGCTAAAAGCCCCTCTCATTCTCAATCTGACAGTCCACTGTCATTTTGACAGTTGCATAATATTTTCTTATAAATTAGAATTTTTTGCAAAGGAATAAAGGTGAATTTTTATGAGGGCGTCAAGCGTCGAGTGTTGAGCGTTAAGAATGGTTACGGGACCTACTTCAACGCTCATCGGTTTCTTGCGCTCGACGCTCTGAAACTGGAGTATTTTTCTAGCGTCAATGCTCGTCTTATGTCTTAAGCATGAGCAGCGAGCGGTACTTGAAACTAAAATGAAAACGTGGGAAAATTAATTACTTTTCTAGGTCATGAGCAAGTCCTTTCCAAGGTTTTTTTCTCTCATCTGTCGAAATGAAATGGATAATAAAAAGGGTATTTCTATTTCCAAAAAGAAAACCAACAGTATTAAATTTATAATTATTCAAAATTTCAAAATTCGAAACAAATGTTGGCCGATGCTATTTGCAGTCGGGTGGCTGCAAATTAGACCTTAAATTATATTCGCACTGGGCTTGCTGTCAGATATTTGTACATATTGAATCTTTTAGAAGATATGACAATGCAACTCAGAGGAATAAATATCTGGAGGGCTTCTTAAAGCCAACAAAACGTGCCCGCTTACATTCATACATCACTCACGCTAAATCCCGAGAATCGGGGTAAGCAGAGCAATCGGTGTTGTGCTGCAAGAAATCGGGTAGATTACAGCACAACACCGACCACCACATCGCAAGTGCCAGCTCCACACGGCACTTATGCATAAAGTGAGTAAATCAAAATAATCTTCATACTAGGTTTAAGAAAATATTGCCAGTCTGAGAATTTATTGAACATTAAAGTACTGTATGCTGTACTTTCTCCACCTTTTAATTCAGTTGACAGCTTCACCAAACTACTGTGTAGTAAAATGTATTCCTGAGAAAGTTGAGCTGTGTGGTTAGTCAGGAAATCTTCGTTTGTTTACCTTTTTTGCAATGCGAATTTCAGACAAATTTCTCACATTTTCATGAACACTTCTTCAGTGAACAAAAGGTTTCTCCTTACCTTTGTGCAAGATTCCCGCTTTCACATTTGTTTAAAACTATTTTTTACGAATTTTTACTCAAGACAAAATTTCTGAATGTGTTCTTTCTTCTTCTTCTTCTTATTTACCACTGCTCGAAATACGCCTCCAATTATTTTCCAACCCTCCCTGCACGCGGGAGCCCAAATCCATCGTTTGCCCGTGACGTACCGGATATCTACATATGTCGACAAACTGACTGACTTTAAATAAAAAAATAAAAAATACTTAAATCAATAGCGCTGCAAAAAGAAAGAATAACTGATAAGAACAGATCAGGTAGTGCCGCTTGTTCATTAAAGAATAATTAAAACCATAGCTGGTGAATCTCTTATCCATATTGAAATGTGTGATGTCAAATAGAGTTCTCTGTGGACAGCGCTGTGTGCGCGTGCCGACGAGCTGGTGCAGGCGCGACGTGTGGAGCTGAACATGGCTGCCACGGTGGAGAAGATGGAGCTCTGTCTCCCGCTGCTCACTACCTACTCCAAACTGAAGGCCCAGGTCGCTGCTAAGAGGTATTTATTCATAGTATATTCCCTTGCTATATCTTTCTTCTGCTACGATACGATAAAGAACCATTGCTGGATTTACACTTTTCATAAGTATAGGCCACGTCATTTGCGCCGCACCTTCACCCTGCCTAGAAGTTTCCACTTATAATAATCCCTCACTTGATGGTTTTTGTTAGATAGATAAGGAAATTGTAGTGTTTAACCTCTTCCATGCCACACGTGTATATGTGACTAAGCTGCTGCCGACACCCAAACTATGGCACGCTACTACAGGAGTGTGGTGCTCTCCCTGCACAATGAGCTGCGGCTGTCAAATGGTTAAAGATAGGTTAATTAAGTATTGAAAGTGAAATAAACGAATAACATTTTTTGTCGGCAAAATAATGTATAATTTAGAGAGGGCGGGACCGGCAGTAGTAATTTTCCACGTACTAGTTATCGAAGACTAGCTGACGAGGGCTTGCCGAAACGTAGTTCACGATGTAGTCTTGTAGGCGCCGCCTTTTGGTCCCGACCTCGATCGACACTTATCTACTGCCAATGGGCCATTATATATGTTTGGGCCATTGAGTGCTAAGTTCAACACCTTCCATAGTTCCAGGTGTTAATTATTTCTGCCTCTATGTATTTCTATAAATAGATCCAGAGAGTTGAATTTTTTTGAGACAAGAAGTCCAAGAGACAAGATAAACCTCCAGAAGAAGAATTTTTATTACGTAATTTTAAAAAAACAAGCTTAAAATAAGAGAAGCATGCAAATTTTTATTAAATCTTTGGCAGAAGTAAGCCAATATCACCAGAACGGTGCATTTGAAAGAAGTAATCTATTGTAATGTAATCACATAATTGGATGAGAGAAGCGGGACTTATTATGATATATTTGAGAAAAGTTAGCTAAAATGAAACGGTTCCTTTGAAACAAAGTTAACAATAGTACTGTAATCTCATAAGTGGGCGACCGAAGCAAGCCGCAAATTTTTATGAATTGACCTTTAATGTGTAAGCCATAATCCACAGGCGTGTCGTCATTTAACACATTCAGCGCCAAGGCACCTGGGAGGCAAATGTTGTGGGAATATAAATAAATATATATAAGTCTAAATTTCAATAGTTTCATTTGTAAAAGATCCCATAATTCATAAACTATATCACATTTTTATACCCCAGATACACAAAAAGATTTGTGAGGGCCAGGGCTACAAAGTCTTCATGCAAAATGTTCGGCGAGGTGTATATTCACTTATACATTGATTGGCTTTTGAAGTTGACTACTCACGGTGTATAACCAGATATGCACTGGCCTGTGAGAGTTGCACTAAGTTGTATAATGACATATACACGTGGCGTTTAACGTGTCAAGGGAAATAAACTAACATAGGCACTGTAATACAATTTTTGGGCGAGCGAAGCGAGGCTGCAGATTTTTACTTACTACCTTGTACATGCAATTTTTTTGCATGCGATTTGCATACACAAACATTGCAAACATTGCATGTGCTGTGTGTGTGTGTGAGGCCATGCGTTGGTGTCGTGTTTTCAGCGCCGCCCTCAAGACGGCACCGCTCGCACTAGTCCTAGGACCCCTTTGTCTTCATCCACTTCAGATTCAGAAGTACCTTAATCTTCTTTGTTTCATCATAAGGATTTTTTTTTATGGATACTGACACTGATGGCTACATCACCTAATGCACCAGTTCTTCTGGTACCAGTGATGTCAGCCTAAACACCTTGGGAGTTATGTAGGTGGTACCATGTCAGCACTTCCCTCAATTCCAGCCGGCTATACTAAACTGAACGGAAAACACGAACTATGTTTTGTAGCCGCTTCGACCGACCTTCATTCAGTACGGTGGTACCAACCCGGGCGGTTTTTACCCTACAACCATGTAAGGAGAGGGAAGGGACCTACAGGATAACGTAGGTACCTACAGGATAACGTGGAATCCGAACCACGACTAGCGTCAACGGTCAAGCGGTCACACATTGAAGTCCTGACCGTGCTCAGCAGTAATCGAATACAGAATGCCGCAACCACTGAGCCAACGACGCTGATAAAAGTGTGTGGGTGTGTAGTGTAAAGGTGTATAGGTTTCCAAACAGTCTTTTCATTCAATGCACAAAAAATTACAAAGCACCCCGTATTGTAATTTTGCACACAAATTTTAACCAAGACTTTAAAATCGTATAATGATGTCAAAGAAAAAACAAAATGGCTCTAACACAAATGAATCACTAAATTCGAAACCCAAATACACGAGCCTAAATTTGAAATAAATTTTAATTTAGAATTCCTAACCAAACGCCAGATATTTGAGATCACAGTGGCCAGTTCGACAAAACGCCGATTTCATATGTAAGGACCTAATAATATATTATATTAGATTATATTATATTATGTCGCAGCGCGAGCTTTCGCGCCGGGCCAGTTTCTAGTACAGCATACCTACAGGCAATAAAACCTATGTCATTTCAAATTTGCCATGAATTATTGCGTTTTTCATTAATTGTGTGCTTTCAGACAGCACACCTTTGGATGAAGAGAAATTAAGCATGTAACAAAGGATAACAGTTCTGTGTGTGGGCTATATGAAATATTCCGGAAAACCTAGACTAAGTAGATGTTAAAAAACATTACAAATGAAATTTATTGCCAGTTCGTCTTCGACAATTCCTCGCCTTGTTTTGCCTTTTGTCCGGAACTGGGGTAAAACAATATTGCGGTCTCGCTGCGCGACTCAGCTTTATTTGAAACGGAAGAAAAAACGCGGAGTGGAAGTAGCGGCTTACGTTGTTGCCTCCACAACCGTCCTGGAGGTCTACCGACGTGTCAAATGGCCGTGTCTCTTATATTTTTATTACTTTGCACGAAGGCTTCTTATACTCGGTGCTAGGTACAATTATTAGTACAAACTGGAAACTGAACTACATATTTCGCTATGACACTTTTTGGTTAGATATAATACTTTTTTTCATATACATTATAAGGTAATATATTGTAAATTGTAGGAAAAATACTTTTTTTTTATAAAATGTTCAATATGAGACCAATAATCAAACCCATATAGTAAAAAGGCTTTTACTGCCTTTTTAATTGTTTTTTTTTTGCATGCGTTTAGGGTGAGATGTTGTTTGTTTGTGTGTTTGAGTGTGCACTAGAATCTACGTGAAAATGGTTTGACATAATTAGATACCGGTTTTCAGTTAAGGGTTTGTGATTAAACGTCGATTGTTCGTAAAAGGTGTTATGGATTTTAGTCACCAGGGGGCGCTGCTATAATAACATTTACGAATGTTGCCATTTACCTCCGAAACGGTTTGAACGATTTAGATACAGTTTTGTAAAGGGTTTGTTATTCATCAGAGTTTAGGACTGAGCGAGGGCAGAGGAAAGTTGCTGAGGTTGAGGGAGGTGGCGGAGGAAGTGAGATGGGACGTAGGGGCAGAGAGGGCGGAAGGGGAGATGGGAAGGAGGCAGTGAGGGCGGGAGGTGTCGGATTCGGGCGGAGATAGCGGAAGACGACGCGAGATTTCGGTGGAGGCGGGTTGTGGCGGGAGAGGTGAGAGTCGAGAGGTAGCGGAAGGGGGCGGGATGTGGCGGTGAGAGCGTTAGGTGGCGGACGGGCCTTGGAGGGGGAAGGGGCGGGACATGGGGGAGGAGGCAGGGGTGTCGGTGTTGGCCAAGGGAGCCAGGAGGTGGTGGAGAAAAGTGCAACATAAGTACTGTACAAGTGCGACACAGGTGAAAGGTGCTTAGGTCCAACCAGGTGTTCCAAGCACGGACGACACTATTTTGTGAATTACTTGAGATTTAGGCTCTTTTCCTACCTGAGTAACAACTGCCGATGAAGACAAAATAATGTTTCGAAGACATAAACATATAGAAGGACACAAAAATAGATAGGTATTTAGATAAAAACAAACGTAAGAATTTTCTAAATTGTTAAAATAAAAAACAAAATTAAATGTTTAGAAAAACTCACGACATAATGGGAGAGTTGATTTGCCAGATCAAGCAATCTGGAATCTTGTTGTTGCAAAAAGCTTGTCAATTATAAATTAATTTTTCACAAATTGTTTTTTTTTTCTTTTCCCCTATTACAAAATACTCATAGTATGTAGTGTTGCATGAAGTGTATGCGATACTTGATTATGTGATACATTAAAAATCTCATGTCTCTTCTTGAAGCTGCGTTGACATAACAAGGCATATACTTACATAAAGAATTCACTGAATCGTTGTCGCTCTCTATGTCGTAGTTAGACACGCCTGTAGGCACCGGAGCTGGGAGATTTCATTACCTTCACTAACTGAGCTATTTTCAAACACCTCGGTCTGTTTGCGAGGAGGCGTAAAAGGTTTTGTAGGGGTAAGAGGGTAGGAGGCTGTACTGGCGGCGAGAGGATGAGTACCTACCAAGTAAGTCCATCTATCACGCACTAAGCGCCGTGACAACATCAGATCACTAGACGAATGAACTCAACGGATACTCTATCCATGACCCTTGTTGTCTTGAGTCTTGAAACCCCATGAGTCTTGTTGTTATCTTTTATTTTCTGGTTAAATTGTTATTAGTATTAAGTTTCATTGTTTGTTTCATTCTTGTTCTTCATTGCTACCTTCATATTGTTGTTCTACAAATAAGACAGGTTGACTGGCAGAGATTGCCTTAGGCAATAAGACCGCCTTTTGTACTATTTTTATTGACATCTAATAAAGTATATTATATTCTATTCTATTCTATCCATCTATGTGTTTAGCGCTAGAGAAATAACATAGTTTTTGTCTCCTTTATCCATACATTAGAACCTATGTTACTACTTTTTTTTATGGAGACTGACATGGGAGGATACACCGGGCACATTGTAATGCAAACGCTATAGCACCTGTAGGATCATCGTGCCATACCAATTGACTTCTCTCCAAAATGCCCGGCTACACTGAACTGAGCGAAAAACAAGAACTATTTTCTTTTCGTTTTTAGATGTCCTTCGTTTAGTGCGGGGTGGTAAGAAAAGATTTGGACGAGTGAAAAGTTCACCCAATGTCCAGTGAAAGTGACAGTTCAGGGTAAACAGAGAAAAAACTCCATTCACATTGAATGCATCCATGAACTTAAAGCTTTCCATGATTGGTTGTATAAAAAATGCATGGCAACATTACGTCGTGACAATCGGGTACAAAATCCGCTAAAATCATCGCACCATCACCGCTGTGACGACGATCCCTGACTCGTAGCGAATCGTCTTATAGCTGAGGACATAGATTAAGCAAGAACAGTAATTCAACTTTGCGGCTTTATAAACAGCTATAAGTACCTACATACACTCATTACAAACACTTGACGAAAATCTAGTTATTTAATCGCCACTCGTCACATCGCGTTTCACGAGGGGGCGAAAAGTGGCCAACGGAAAGCCGCTTTGCCACATTGAATGTTTGTGGAGGTATGAAAGATAAGGAGGAAGAAGTGTACGAGATGTTGAATGCGAGACAGATTGATTTCCTGTGTGTGAGTGAGACCAAGAGGAAGGGAAAAGACAGATCCATGAATGGTGCTTTCACAGACATATGATCGGGTGTACCTCACACTGGGAGGGCTTGCCAATATGTAGGAGTTTTCCTCTCTGACCAAATGGCTCAATGCATGATAGATTACGAGTGTGTGAGACCAAGACTCCTATGGGTCCGACTAAAGGTGTGTTCGGTCCGTTTGTATATGTTGGCGGTTTATACCCCAGATATGTCCAAGCCCATCAAGGACCGGGGGGAGTTCTGGAAGAGTGTGAGAGAACTACTGAATGCGTGCGGGGAGAATGAGAGAGTGATAATGATGGGAGACTTTAATGGGGGGTCGGCGTGAAAACGGATGGATATGAGTCTGTACTTGGAAAATTTGTTAATGAAAGCAAAAATTTTAGTGGTGTTAGTTTGTTGGATGTGTGCCTGGAAAAGAATCATTTTGTAGCAAATACTATGTTTGACCACAAGATGATTCATATGTTTACGTGCCAGAGACAGGAAGATAGAAGTATGATAGATTTTGTGATAGTTGACGAAAGACTGAGAAGCAATGTTGTAGATACAAAGGTTTATCGTGAAGTCAACGTTGGAACTGATCATTTCCTGATGGTATGCCGAGACAAGGGTCTGTTCAAGCGCTGGGATCCTGTTAAATAAAACAACGGCGCTAGAAAGAATAAAAGTAGAAATATTACAGTATATTACTTAATGTCAAAAGTGAATATAACACGAAACTGACCGAAGGATTGAGTTAATAGTTGGAAAAAAACGCTGAGTGTGAGCTTGACTATGTATGGGAATACATATGTATGCATTCCACATTCCAACATCCATACATGTAATGAAAAATGGAATAATCGAGATAGCTACTGAGGTATGTGACGTCTCAAAGAGAAAAAATGGAAAGAAAGCCAAGAAATCTTGGTGGAATGACGACGTAAAAAAAGAAGTGAATAAGAAGAAAAAAACATGGCGTAATGTGTTAGCGAGTAATGCTGATGGGAGAGTGAACGGAGCGAATAATAATGAAGTAAAGAGACGAAAGCAAAAGTAAAAATAAATAAATAAATAACTCTCTGACAACTTCCGGACTAATATAAAACTATTTTGGAAAATGGTGATAACTAAAATCTAAAATGAGTGCTATCAGGAAAAATGAGGGATATGTGTTAAAGGATGAAAAGGATATTTTAGAAAGATGGAAGAATCTTTTTTAAAGGCTTTCTTTTTTGGTTAAAAAAGAACCTGAAGAGCAGAAACGACGAAAATGTATAGAATGCGATACTTGAGGTACTTCTGTAGGTCCAATGAAGCAAAGGAAGTTCCTAGCCCGTTGGCCACCACTAAAACTTGAGAAGCATTCGGGCTCCTGGCATTGACGATTGTGCTGCCGGAGTGGACTTGCCCTCTTGAGAACGGGTTGCGCTCGCTACAATAAAGCGCCGGTTAGTCAGCTATAATTAATTATTATAAATTGCGGGACTAGCAAGTAATTCTTCAGAATATGGGGGGTGGTCTGTTGGTTGGTGGGAATGTTTAGTAACGACATCTAGCGGTAGACTGTGAAACCATAAACTTCGCGTTTAAAATATTAACTAAGTTAGACGACTGCAAACGTTACGTTGAAACTGTGCCCGGGCTCGCCCACAATCACCGCATCAGTACACAGAGTCCCGCGGTCCCGCTTCATTAATATGGATGACTAGCGCTGCTCTCGACTGCGCGACGACGACGGAGGCCCCGAATTAAAACAGAACTTCGCATCTAGGCCGAGGTTAGGGACTGATCAAAGGGATCGCAACCTTGGCGGCGACCTTAACATGGTGAATGAACCAGCTGGGCTCACTCATTATGCCGGCAGACGTTAATTGAGTCACCCTATCTGAAGATTGAAGTCTCTAGGCAGCAGAAAATCTAGTGCCGGTTTATTGGCTGTGCAAAGCGAAGCCACTTTATTCCATAAGGGTAAAAAAAATTGGTGTCTGTCTGTTTGTCTGTCTGATCCGGCTGATATGTCGTAGGTCCATTCTATACCTATGTCATTAGTTCCTAGAAAAACTGGCAAAAACCTACGCAGGACATTTTACCTAAAAGGTTAGGCCGATATGGCTGAAATTTCCTTAGGTTTATTCCATACTCCAATAGTTCACCAAACACCAAATATGAACTTCCTAGAAGAACTGACATCACTTCGACAGAAAATTTCCAACGTCTTCTCCTCCTATAAGGTTCGGCTTATTGGGCTGAAATTTTGAAGATTCATTATATCTACTGAACTCCCCAGAAAGACTGGCAAGAATGTTCGATGGAAAATTTTCAACGTCCATCGCGAGTATTTCGAGGCCTGTTACGACAAGACTGGCGTATACACAGTTCTAAGCTATCGGTTTGCCGATTTTGAGAGTAGGTATTTAAAAATTGCATTGAGAGAAAAATTTTTTTTACTCAATTCCGAAAGTCGTAGAACAAAATTAGTTCAGATTCATCTACAGAATCACCTCCTTTGGGGTAGTAGTACCTATTTACTTAACATAGTGTACATACTTTAATCTTTACGGCAAGCAAGGCACCTTGAACAAGGCATAAACGGCATCCGGTGGAAATAGAATCGGTGCACGAAGTAAATTAATTTGAAAGGCGTAATCGGCAATGACTCAGTAAAGTTAAACATTACTTTAAACATATTCTGGATCGTAATGATTTTTTTAGTGAAAGTTTCATTCAAATCCATTCAGTGGTTGTTGAGAAATTGGCGGATAAATAAAAATACATACATACGGGACGAATTGAGAAGCTCCTTTTTTTGAAGTCGCTTAAAAAGGAGCACGGCGCGGCGTAAACGGCATTCGGTAGAGAGCGAACCGGTGCCTGACATTTTTTTAAATTTTTTATCGAAACTGACACGGATGGCTATGGAATGCACCAGTTTTCTGGTACCAGTGATGTCAGCTTAAACACCTTTATTGGTGACTTAGGTAGGTAGGTGCCATATCAGCGCTTCTCTCAATTCCAGCCGGCTACACTGAACTGGGCGGAAAACACGAACTATGTTTCATAGCCGCTTC
>WYDE02263713.1:0-13586 GCA_009867175.2 Adela reaumurella
CTCGCAACTTCTCACCTTGGCACGATACTTCCACCGAGTCATGCAGCAGGTGGGTCTTCGTGCCTTACATGCTGCTTGATATGATATCGTATTGTAATATTTTGGCACAATTTATTTTACAAGCCGACAAAATGGCGGGAATAGTTATGTACCATAGACAGAGGTGGGAGTGGTTGACAATATTGTGTCTTCATAGTAATTTAACTACTGTTGTTGAGACAGCGCCATCTACATTGCGTGTTGAAACCCCTCATTCCAAATGCTACCTAACGTGTGCCTACAATATGTTACAACCTCGTAAGTAGGTACACTTAACATTGAAACATCTGTATAGATATGTAAGTTAAGGTACTATTCAAATGGTTGGGGTAGGGCAATATGCAATGATATTGTAGTTTCAGGTGAAACATAAAATAATTAAATATTATTCACTTTTATGCTTAGCAAAATGTTAAGTGAATTATCTTAGGAATTCCGGAGGCAATCACTTCCAACCTGCACGCTTATTACGAGTTAAAGCCGTGTTCTTCACCCGTGATGATCGCTAGAATTTAGTATGCAACACGGTGAAGCGAAACTTTCACTTCATCGTGTTGCATACTAAATTCTAGCTATCATCACGGGTGAACAACACGGCTTTAACTCGTAATAAGCGTGCTGATCTAGACCATATTCGTGGTGTGTGAGTGTATTTTTTTTATAGACACTTTATCAGTGTCGTTGACTCAGTGGTTGCGGTATTCTGTATTCGATTACCGAAGTTAAGCACTGCCGAGCGCTGTCAGGTCTTGGATGGCTGACCACTTGACCGTTGACGCTGGTCGTGGTTCGGATTCAACGTTAAACTGTAGGTTCCTTCCCTCTCCGTACATGGTGGTAGGGTTAAACCCGCCCGGGTTGGTACCACCGCAATTGAATGAAGGTCGGTCGAAGCGGCTATGAAACATAGTTCGTGTTTTCCGTCCAGTTCTGTGCCGGCTGGAATTGAGGGAAGTGCTGACATGACAGCACCTACATAACTCACCAAGGTGTTTAGACTGATATCACTGGTACCAGAAGAAGTGTTGCATTAAGTGATGTAGCCATCCGTGTCAATTTCCATAAAAAAACATGGGTGGGTGGCTGTGCCCAAAATTTCAAAAGAAGACCGGACAATGCCAATAACACCACTTCTCACGAAACCACACTCAGAGAGGCACCATGCCAGCTAAAATGGGTTTTTTCGTGGTGTTTTCGAAATTATAATGGAAAATTGTAGTAATTTTGCAAAAAAAAATTAACTGAATTCAAAACTTGGAATAACTTTGTCGCATACCGAAGCCACGATCCCTCGTATGAGTCAGTTGTCAGCCCACCTGTCAGCCACATAGTGGTCGAGTTTCTCTGTTCTATAGTTGTTATGTTTGTTATTTTTGTTTTGTTTTCTTATATCCCTGTCAACATGTCATTACATAATTTCCTGTTTTCATTCTTTTTTATTAATTTTTATAGTTAAATACGGTATTACCACATTCACAGCATGATTGGTGGAAATCAATTAGAGATGGCCCAGATTTTTTTAATGAGACCCGACATGGGTGGTCGAACCGATGATTGACGATGAGAGGCTCGATCGAGTAATTGAACTACTAGGTCCAGTTTCGTGTCGTAATCAGGTAAATGAAAGAAAGAAATATCATTTATTGTCACCAAGAAAAGTACAAAGAAACTAACATAATATACATTATTTATAACATTGATGACGAAATGGACCCATCTCAGCATTTGCTACAGTTCTACAGATCTGTAGCGCTGTTTTTCAGATGGGCTCAGATTGTAAAAGAAGAAATGCAAACTGAAAATAAATACACACAGATATTACTGTAATAACTTATGTTATAAAAGGTAAACAAAACAAATTAAGAAAACAAAGATAGATATGGAAAGAACAGAAAAAATCCACAAAATAAATATATTAATTAAACAGTAAGAGACACAAACAAACAGGAAAAAAAATACAAATAAAAAAATTGGTAAATGCTGCTTCCATACATATTATATTAAGAGACCCAACAGAAGTTAACATCTAGGCTCGAGGTTTGCCAAGGTCTCGCCTCAAGCAATAATGTTCAGGCCTAACGTTTCAGTACCTTAGATCAAGTCTCTCTCTCAGTTTGTGTTTCTGGAGATGAAGAAGTTATTTGCTTAAGGTGTGATGAGATGAGGCCCTAGTGCGAGAATATTATTTATTACAATCGTCCAAATACAAAACAAAAAATAAAAAAAAAATATTTAGCGGAGAATATCACTGTTACAGTGATTTTCAGATTTACTTAAATAAAATAAATAATAAATATAGACTTTTATAGATAGATAGAATACTTTATTGCACACAGAAGAATAATACAAGAAACAAAGTAAGAAAACAACAGTGTACAAATGCGGATTTATTACTATGTATACAGCAATTTCTTTCAGTCAACCTTTGGGTGACGAGTACTAGTCTTCGCTTTGCACAGCCAATAATATTATGATAGAAATAATTTATAAAACGTGAGAAGTTATAAACTGCCTTCGCAGAAACGAATTTTAGTAAGCAGGTGGTATGTTTGTATTATTTTTTTTTTCACCTTTTATCGACCGGTCGAATCTTCACAAAAAGTGGAATTCGTACCTCACCCACGTTCTCCATTCGTTGACAAAAAATAACGCTCTCACTTTATCAAATCCAACGTCGCAGGTATGCGAATGCGAACTACGGACGGAGAACCGTATGCTGTTTTATATTCCGTATGCTATTTTATATTATATTAAGTAGGGATATGTCTGTTTATGTTGAATTTCGCAAAATTATTTCACAGGTTGTTTACATTATCGAAACCATTGAATTGGGAACTAGTAGAAGTGCCATACCAACCGCGGAATTATCGCATGCTTGTTGCCGTTTTATGCACAACTTGTATGAGTTTCGTCCGCCGCACGCGTCCTCGCGGCAGTCTCTGCTTGTGTTCTAAATCCTATATATCGCTTGTAAATTATATATCCTATATGTAGGTATTTATCCTGCTTTTATCCTACATATATCCTGTACAATGTACAGTGTACATATTATTCTATAAATGATTAAAGTATCATTATGTGTATGCGTGCTCTGTATGAAAATTATGTTAATCCCAATCCGTGTGTAAGGCGGAGACGTGCGCGTTGAATGGTAAGGCACTTCCAGTTTATTTCCTATACAGTGATTGAAACTAAATTAGAAATATGTATATTTGATAATTAGTTTCTTTCCTTGTGTCTTCGTCTTTGTTCGCTCATAAAATACTATTAGGGCCACTTGCACCAATTTTTAAATAAAATTAAAACGCTAATTTTGATTAAAGTGACATTTAAAGTAAGCGATTGTGTGTCAATTTTGGCTTATAAATTAGCATGTCAAAAATGTAAGGTTGGTGCAAGTGGGCCTTATTATATTATTCTAATAATCCTTCTCTTCCTGTAATTAATTGGGATACCGTTATACGCACTCAGGTTGAGTGTGTATAAGCCGAAGTTTTTTGTTTTGCACACTCAGGTTGACGGTCAATTGACTGCCAACCTGAGTGCGTATACTGTTTTCGTTATACGCACTCATGTAAAGCCATGTATACACGTCGGGACGGTCTGGTGGGCACGGGTTACCAGATTAGTTTTTGTAACTTTCCACATCGCAACGATAAAATTTTCTTACCTTTCTTTTCTCGTGTCGTGTCTGTTCATTCTTTTTTTTCTATGATGGATTAAACATATATCATAATATACACAATAATAAAACACTTTCGGAGAAATGGAGAATGGTATACTCCGAGAAGTGGGTGGCAAAAAAAGAGAACTTCATGTGGCGCGCCCGTCCACCTAATAGTCCATAGCACGCAAGGCAAATTGTTGTGTAGGGGCCCGCCACTTTGACATAGACAGTATTTTTCGACAGGATTCAGGGCTGGGATTCATAGGATTCACCTTACGTGAGATACCAATAAGAATTTAATCACTATGCATAGGAGAACTGTCAATCAACCTGAGTGCGTATAACGGTATCCTTATTAAACATCTCGACAGAGATAGAAGACATGTAGATTCTAAGTACCGTGTGGGGCCGGTACTTAAAATAATGACCCCACTACATCTCTTCCATGCAAGTCGTAAAAGACGACTAAGGGATAAGGACAAGATGCCGTGCTAAGGGCGACAGGCTCGCCACCTGTCACCTTGGCGCTGTACTTCTACCAAGTCATGCAGTAGGTGGGTCTTCGTGCATTACATGCTGCTTGATATCTTGCCCGAATACCTTGCGAAATAGTCTGTGTTGTGCTGTAATTAATCGGAGTTCTTGCAGTACAACACCAATTTACCCCGATTGTCGGGATTCAGCGTGAATGATATGTATGTACGTATGTATCTCGACAGAAAAACACTTATACATTTGTTAAGACTTTTACCGCTATTCGACATATTTATGTATTTTTCGGTTAAACGGTATAGCTAGTAGACTTACTTTAGTTGACGTTTCGTCCACCACGCTGTGGACATCTTCGGGACAGGCACCTGCGACGCGACCGGCATGGTGGACGAAACGTCGACTAAAGTCTACTAGCTATACCGCCTAACCGAAAAATACATAAATATAAGAGAAACACTTGTTTGTGAAGCACATGATCTTACCACGAGAAATATAAGTAATGTACAAATTAGTTTTGCGCCGAAACTGGAAATTGTAAAACCGGGAACGAATTATCAGGGCATTAAACTATATAATTCCATGACCAAAGAATTGCAATCACTCGCAAACGAAAAACCAAAAATTATTTTGATGAAAGAAGGTTATTATGGTGTGGATGCATTCTTAAAAACGATAGGTAAAAATAAAATTTAAAGATGTATTATAGATGTAATTATAGTTTAAGTCTTATTATATAATAAGAGTAACTAATTTAGATATATTCAGATAATAAAATTTTCAATACAATTTAATATTGTAGTGAAATAAATAACTTGAAATTGTATGAAACAGTCAGTCACCCAGGAACTTCACACAGCTGTAAATAGCGTAGCGTAGAGGCTTATTATTCGTATCATCGAACTACACAGCCTCTCCAATGAACCCTCCCCTTCGCGCATATTAACATTCTCTACTACGCGAATTTTTAATTTTTTCTGCTAAGTTTGAATCCTTGTAAATTTTCGTCGGCTTTTTGACACGGATTTGTAGATAATTTCATCTTCTTTACGAAACAAAAAATTTGACTGATGAAACTAGACTTTTTCGCTCGCCGCGGCGTCGAGAGCCGGCCTTGACAAAAACTCAAATGTCTCGTAAATCAATCAAGTTACATCAGTAAAGTTTTATCAGTTTTTTGTTCCATAAAGAAGATGAAATTATCTACAAATCCGTGTCAAAAAGTCGACGAAAATTTATAAGGATTAAAACGTACCAGAAAAAATAAAAAAACTCGCCTACTAGACAATGCTAATATGCCTTTCGGTTAGCGGATTTTGAACTAACTATGGGGTTGATTCTGTGTATGAAACTGAACACATTTTCATAAAAAAAAATATTTTTTGCGTACATTTTGAGAGTTGGTATTTAAAAAATTATTTGAAGGGAAACATTTTTTTTGGCTCAGTTGCAAAAGTCGTAGAACAAAGGTTGTTAAGTTTCATGTACAGAATCACCTCCTTTCGGGTAGTAGTACCTATTTATTTAACCCCGCGTATACAGATGATTGTTTTGTATTTTGCAGTAGTTTTCGGCCCTTAAACTGACCTAATTATAATTGCCGTTCTAAGAATAAAATGTATTGTCGATTAGGAATCGTATGATAATTTCAATTTTGTTTTATGTTGAATGTAATTATAGAAAAATTAGAAAACTCGACTTTCTTGCTCTCACGCCCATTTAGGTCATGTTTGCATTTTCGGCTGTCATTGGGAGTCGGTGATCGTTTTGGTGCAGATTGCTACTGATGGTGAGTGAGAATAACTGTCTCCAAAATAAAACAACCAAAAGAAAATCATTGCAATTACGTTTCCTGTTGACGAAATACCGTCAATGAAAAAAGTACACGCGCGCGCCTTGTGGCAGGATGAGGAAACAGGTTCCATACACCGGTCTGTTATTTGGACAACGAGCACAGGCACGATGTGATGATGACACACGGTAACGGTGCATCATTTATAGCTTACTTTTGCCAAGTGATGCGTGACGGGACGGTTGAAAGTAAGATGCGGAGAAGATAGGCATTGTACCTAACAACGGCAGGCGCGGTGTAATTCAATCATGACCTGCTTTGTACGTAACGGATAACTTCAATTGGATTCTTTATAGATATATTGTTTTCGATAGTGATGGATGAATGATGATTAATATCTACTTTGGGTCAAAGATTTGCTACCTCGATCTTCTTTAGGATTCATCAGTCATCATCATCATCATCATCATTTTCAGCGTTTTGCCATCCACTGCTGGACTACCCCCTCTCCAATTTTTTTTCCAACCTTAGGTATCACTGATACATATTATATACGATTATATTACGAAAATAGATGATATGTAAAGGGAGAACAGAAAACATTACACTATAGTAGGTACCTATGAGGTCTTTTTAATAAATTCATTTATAACCGAATTATTGGGCATAGTGTTGCGGAGAAGCCTAGTTGGTGATCGCACGCCTCTTACTCGAGAGGTCGTGGGTTCGATGCCTGGTATGCGCACACTTATTCCGGATTTTAAATCTCAGTATAATTTGTGTGCAACATTACAATTCAACTCGGTGAAGGAAAACAACGTGAGGAAACCTATACTGTGTAGTAAATGCCTATGCATGTGAAGATAACTAGTACAGTTTGTCATGTTCGCCTGCTTGTGCATTTTGCCATTGCAGTAGGCACGGCAGTAGGCTACAGTGATGATAAAGATAAAACTTGCACCTTGAAAACGGTTTCACGAATTGGTGCCAAGCCAAAGTTCTCCTGACTCAAGCCAGATGTCAGAACAAGTTCTCGCCGACGACACGACGACGCGACGTAACGTAACATCTCTCTCTCTCTCTCACTCTCTCACCTCACAATAACATTTCACGTGCCATTTCAATAGATACATTTTCAAGACTGGTTGTCGTTTTCATAACACGCCTGTCGGATGTCAGTTCTTGCCCAAGTAAACCGACTCCAGCCGCCAGCCACAACTTATCACTTCTTGTATCTACGTTAGGTAGGCATATTTCTGCTATGATCTTTATCTTATCAAGTAGAGCGATTTACACCGTCTTGTTCAATATACGTACATATGTACCTATGTGATACAAATCTTATTATTTTGATGAAGACCTTCATGCCCATGAAGAATACCGCTGCAGATAGACACGGAGAGACCTTGGTAAAACAAAGTAGGCATTCATTTAGATCACGATCTCAATATTAACTAGCACGAAGGTTAAGTAGATAAGAGGTGTGAACATTTATTAAAATTTGGGGTATTCCTCGATTCCAAAGCATATTCACCTATATGGTAGGTTAGGTATCATACATGATACCTAACCCACCTCACTTAATTTCCAAGATTTATTGAAGATGTACATTTATTAATGCTTCCGAAGCAATGAATGACTGTGATTACGTACAGTTAGTGAGTGTGTGTGTGTGTGAGTATTTGAGTGTAGTTAGAAAACCAATTTTTCTAGTTCGCGCGTCGCAAGGCCCGTACTTCAGAAGATCTCGAAACTCGCCTGACGATTTGTGATGTCCCTAACCAGATCTCAAGGGGATGAATTTATATATGGAACAGAACAGCTTCTGCTATGGATTTATATATGAGTAGGTATAGAAGAAAATATTTCCATACATGTGACCGCATCGAGCGCACTTCGCACTTCATCTCCTTCCCCACAAAATTGTCTGTGGTATGAGACATTTTGCAAGATGAACTTTAGTATAAGTACTTACCACATTGTTCATTGAAATTTTCATATCCTACTCGACAAAGAAAATCCTCGATCTGAAAAACGGCCGACGAGATCGACAAAATATCATAATTTTTTCTTTCATCGCCAGCTATCGTTGGCGCGATATTACCGAAATCGACATCGTTTTCGAGACCAATATTTACGATAAACTTCAAATTGCAGTCTTAATAGTAGCGGAGGCAGCTGCAATCGCGAGGTCAACGTCCAAACGGAAAACGCTCGTGATTAATTGTCCATTGGAACAATAATTCATTTGCATCGCTCAACATGTATTTACCAACTGACTGGGCTGCACTGCGATAACGGAATGTACCTAATGTAGCTAAACATTAACCATTTAATGAGCACTTAATGCTCCAAACAGTCCAATAACCGTTGGAACTCGTAATGTTCAAGGCGTAGGAATTTGAAGTGAAGATGGACGTTGACCTAGGCTTGGTCTTGCTCGAGCCGAACGAACTCCCTTTGGAAGTCATAATCACAGAAACAAAGATAAACCTTACATCAGCACAATTTCATTAGATGAAATGTGGATCTTTGGAAATTCGAAGGGACCATGGTAGGATCCTTATTGTTGTTCGCTTTTGTATAATCCAGGTCAGGGTTTGCCAACCTAGTTTCCCCGCGGATCTATCCCCGGACAAAACGAAAAATATATGTTAAAATCATAGACCATCGAAATAAATGAAAATACATAATAATAAATAAAATAAGTTCAAATATACTTATATATTATATAGATAGACGCCAAAAGAAATTGTTTTTCAGAGGTGTGAGTGCGTTTACTTCAATTCTGTGGTTCTGGTAATGGGTTCTGGTTTCTGAATTGGGCAATTTCTTTCGTACTGGCAAGTCAAATCGTCGCTCTGACTTTGGAACTTTTAGTTAGGTTCAAAAGATAAATTTAAAGGAAGATCATAATCAACATAACACTTGTATGCAGGAGCGACGAGTATATATACAAAGTTGAGTTGACCTACTAATAATGCATAAATAATTACAAATGTTTTGCAGCCAGTTTCCCACCATTTTCTTCCCATCCCTCGAGGCGCGTCGAGGAGAGCTGACGGTCTGCTAATGTGGATTGATTGACGGGCGTTTTAGTTCGCGTTTTTGGGTTTTCGTGCCGTTCTATTTCGAGAGGCGTAATGGGCGTAGCGAGATGGCTAGCTAGCCTCGATTCGCGTGACCGAAGCTTTCCTGCACCCACTTCCATAGCGCCATTGTTGAATTTTAATTGGGCTTTTGCGAGTTGTTTAGACTTCGTTTAGGTATATAACACATAGATACCTAAGTAAAACGTTACTAAGTATATACTATAATTTTTAAATTTAATTAGCCAGAGAAAATTGAAGAAAAACCAGCGTCTTGATAGGTAGTAGAAGTGGTCCGCTTTTTCTTCTACTTCTGTGCATTTCATCATTGTAACAGGCGTTGTAATAACATCAGCAACACCATAGAAGGTAAGCAATAACATCCTATTTTCTATTAAATTTAGGAGTGGTATTTCAATCCCAGTGTCAGTATAAGTTTAATTCCTATGCTTTGTCTCTAAGCTGGCTAAAACAACAACTTCAATAAGTAGCGAGAATGTTCAGCCACATCCTCACTCTCGGTCCTAATGCGCTTGAGACCGTTACTCATTCGTTAATTAGCATTACATATTGTTATTCTACTCAAGCTCTTGGTGGATAACTGGTGGTAGGTACTGTCTGCTTGTGGTTCGATGGTTAGTTGGCTGGCTGCTAGTCATTACGTTAGGATCTCTGCTGCTGGCTGATTCACACGACCCGAGAAACCAATTATGAATTCTTTGTCTTTGCGTAGGCACTTTTGTACTGGAAATGACTAGAATACACACATTCCTGTATTAGTGAAGTTTATCAGAGACAAGCTTACAAGAAGATCTTCAGGTAGAGGATAAGCCTGGTCGTGGAACGAGGGAATACTACTGATTATTAATACAATTTAAAAAAATAAAAAGAGCACATTGACTAATCTTACTAATAACAATATCTATACTATATTATTATATCTTACAATACTAAACACTAACAATACTAATGTGATGTAGTGAATAGGTTGACTGGAAGAGATAGCCTCCGGAAAATAAGTCCGCCTTCAAGTCTATCTATATTTATTAATTAATGTACTTACTCCAAAAATGTACTGTGAATAAAGTAAATTTGTTTCAACCAGAATGCACAAAGTGATAGAACAAAAAGTATTAATACAATACAAAATCAATGACCACGGCGAACAGGACAACACGGAAAATAGGACAAATTGTATACTTATTGGATATATATATGTATAGGACTCATTGCATACTTATGCAATAATAGCCAAGCTCGGGAACGAAAAACCTAAGTTATGTGGTCAAATGTTCAAGCTGCGATATAATGCATAAATAGAAAAACACAAAGTTTGGACAATAATGTCTTCGCAAAACTGATAATGATGGGTTTCTGAGAACTTGCTTCGGTGCTTCGGTTCTTGTAGTCCGGACGTTAAGAGAAACCACCTTGCATTTCGAATTCAAGCGATAAAACTTTGTACACGTGTTCACTATACCTTACTTACGCTCGGTGGAGTTCGTGGGGCCCTCGTTTATGAGGGTTGACTGTTGGCTACCCTTCCTTCAGGGACAAAATGTTTTTTTTTAGCGTTCTGGCAGCACTTTCTCACCTTTTGCCCTGGTTGACTAAAAATTGTTTTATCAACCAGTCAACCTATTCACTACATCACATTAGTATTGTTAGTGTATAGGTTTTCCTCACGATGTTTCCCTTCACCGGGGTGCTTTGTAATTTTGCTCGCAAATTTTACCCGAGATTTTAAAATCCGGAAAAATTGTGAGCATACCAGGTATCGAACCCACGACCTCTCGCCTCTTAGTCAGGCGAGCGCTCACCAACTAATCTACCGGAGTAGGCAGGTGTTTAGGAGTTTAATTATTTTTTAGAAAGTATTATTTATTTACTTATTAATTTACTTATATAATTATTTAATTTACCCTAAATGTCATTCTAAACATTTTTGGATAAACCTTACGTGTATGAACCTTGAACGTTGTTTTTTGGAATCTTGGTTCACTTTTGGAGTACCGACAGGAATTAAAAGTAAGGCAAGGTATACACCTCGGCACCTACATTTCCTACTAAGAGAAAGTGTTTGGAGAGTAATTTTCTGAGGTCATTTGCATAGATAAGTCGGCTGTGCTGTTAGGTTAGCCAACGATGATCACTCATTGTCTGCTGGCACCGTTATGTTATTATGTTATAAAAAAAAGCTTTACTCTCTGCTGCGTCAGGTCAGGTGGGTTTACTTCAATTATTTCACATTACAATTAATGAGATAACCACGTAATCTGTAGAATGCACAGATCAGCGAAACACGCGAATGAACACACGTGTATTTTCAAACCTTTGCACACGTACACATCCAGACATCCGTCTATTACTCAATGGTCGGCGTCAATGTGACAGTAGTCGAATTTTTTTCTATTTCCGATGTGAAGCTTACAGACGATAGCACTGTATCCGGTATGTTGGAAATTGCCTTTTTGTCTCTGCTCGATGTGCATTAGGCAGAAACAAATTCCGGGCTGCGTTCAGTAAGATCGCAGGATAATTGTAAATAATAAAAAATTGTTTATTTCACATTTTACACAGTAAATTTTTATAAAACAATACAAGCAAAAAATAAAATAAAAGAAATGTGAAAATGATATAGGCGCAGTTTAACTTACTATACGTAGGTGTATAGTAACTTGGCTGATTTTAAGCCTATCCACTAAGTACTAAGTGTCAATATAAATTTACAAGTTTACAATTGGCAGTTATTATCTCCGTCTCGTTTTTACAAGATGCATTAGAATGGGACGCGTATAGGCAAAACATTTTCTTGGACTTACTGAAAGCGCCCCGGTTGTCACTGCCGCGTCGCGGGTGCCTCCGCGCACGTATAAGCTATGGAAAATTTTGTAAATGACACTGTTTGTATGGCAGTCAACTCTATTTGAGTTTTCATGGAAAAAGGGATTACAGTAACCTATTAGGTTATGAACCAGTTGACGATGTGCAAAATATAAGTAAAATCATTGTAGCCGTTTTTGAGATAAGTAGGTATGACAACCCAAGTCTTGAGTTTTCCTGAAAGAACGGATTATAGTACCTACTCCATTAGTAGCCTAGTAGCGGAGTATCCTAGTTGGTTAGCGCACGCCTCTTACCCGAGAGGTCGTGGGTTCGATACCTGGTATGCGCCCAATTTTTCTGGATTTTAAAATCTCGGTTAAAATTTCTAAGCAAAATTACAATGCACCCCGGTGAAATTTTCTTTCCGTGAGGAAACCTATACACTAACAATACGAAGGTGTTGTAGTGTATAAAGGTTGACTGGAAGAGATTGCTTCCGGCAATAAGTCCGCCTTCTAAAAAGTGTAAGTGAAAAGCAGTAACCTATTAGGTTAGGAACCAGTTGACGATGTGCAAAATATAAGTAAAATCACTGCAGCCGTTTTTGAGATACATAAGTATGACAAGCCAAGACTGAGTTTTCCTGAAAAAAACGAATTATAGTAATCTATTAGGCTAGTCACAGGTTGACGATGTTCAAAATATAAGCTAAATCGTTAGAGCAATTTTTGAGAAAATCGTTTATACACAAATTTGTATGGGAGCTAATTGATCGTATTTTTTCCAATTAACAAAAACAAAAAAAAAATCCTCTGAGGATTGGGTTTAAACTCATAAATGAGAATTTTGAACGGTTCAACGGTTTAGGCGCAATACTGCGTCCAATCACGCTGATCGTCACACACATACGCACACACACACGCATACTTTAAATCAGTCCAAATCTCAATTTCGATACCTCCTTTTTCCTCCGTGGTTCGAAAGTAAAAATTATAAGACTTCAAACCGAACTGAGGTCCTTGTATGAAGCCCCCCTACCTAGCCACGGATGGACCTTAGGAAGAGCTTTCCAACAATCACACCGACATATACAAAAATTATTTCATTATGTTTAATTTGGTATATACAAAGCTATGGTTTTATTTGATGAACCCCTACAATTGATCTAATTTTTCATTTAATTATAATTAAAATACTATTAAATTACGAAGTTATGTAAAATTTGATTAATTAAATTAGAACTTTAGTTAGTAAAATAGTTAGTATAATAGTTCGTGTTTTCCGACCAGTTCAGTGTAGCCGACACGATCAAACGGGGAAGCACTGACATGGCACCTAGTTCACCCGGTGTTATGTGCTCACACACAGACGTTGTAGGTGATGTAGCCAAACCGTGTCAGTTTAAATATTTTTAACTTATTTTTAACTATTTATAACTTATTATTATTAAATTTGTAGGTATATACACATAATAATTGTTTTCTAACTTTACACTTAACACGGCTTAAGAAGACCTTATAAGTACCTACATGAATACTCACACGGTGATAATCTAAAATAAACATTTTAAATTATGATTTATGTATGAATGCCTAAAAAAAAGTTTGAGTACCCCTGAACATTTGAACATTTTTCGTGTCATTGGGTATTTTTTAGCTCCATGTGGTCTAAATAAGTTTTAACA
>WYDE02263823.1:0-13585 GCA_009867175.2 Adela reaumurella
ACGAAACTAAGTGTAGCATGACATTTCTCTCACACAAAGCATGACCACAATACGTGTGAGAGAGATGTCATGCTACAGTTAGTTTCGTTATAAAACGTTTCTTTATCTGAATGGGTTATAGTACCCTCTCTATATAAAACCTGGTTTGTAAAGTGCGAGAACTAACGTAAGAAATACCTTAACACCATTTTTATGTTATTTCATCGCGTATATTGGGTTGGGAGACCGCTTTCTCTGTTTATTTTTTAGTAAAGTGCAAACGGTAAGAGGGTACTAAAGTGAGCCATTGTCTCCATACTTGATGAGGTATTTGTAGGTATATTAAATCGTCTTTCAGGGCGCACCTCACGCTACGCAAAACATAATTTTGATGCTGTTGTATAGATGAAGGTTTAAGCTATGTATTTAGGTACCTAAGTTTTTATTTATTTCAGTTATATATTTGTATCCAAATAAAAAGTAGTCAAAAATTGGACAAATAATTACTGAAAAATTTGAATACTTAGTCCTCATCTTCCATCATCCTTCATCTAAACGACAGTACCAAAATTATTAGAAGCGGTAATCATGGGAAATTACCTCGCCCAAAAACTCAATGGCTTTAGTGCCAACATAAGAGAACATTGTACATGTGTCACCCAAGGCAATACTAAACATCAGTGATCAAACTAATAATAGTTTAAATAAAATTCCCGTAGAAAGAAACACTTGCTCGTTTCTTAAAATTTCATAACTACACCAGCTTCGACGATTCTACTATTCAGTAGGGACTAGTTCCCGCACTAGCAGCAGCATCACTCTCCAAGTAAATGTATGTCGACTTTGACATTGCGAACACAGTCAAGATGTGCTTATATTGTAACACCGAGTGTACACGCATTGTATTTTATACTCGTCTAGGACATAAAACTTACAATCTAGCTTACGTAACAGAGTTATAATTATTATATGTACCAATATATAGGTATGTATTACTGAGGTGAATTTTGGAGCACTCCAAAGGAGTTAATCACGTTTAAACCAAAATTACAGTGAAGCGAAGCTTCATTAATCTTCAAATATCGATAATTAATTATAAAAGTTTTCAGTCTCTCGGCGACCGAACGTACATTATTATTGTAGTCGCAGAGCGGCGAACGTATCGGATTATGCGCTTATCCATATAACATTAATATAGAATACTCGAGCGTTTAACGTTTTATAATTTTATTTATTATCTCTGTTCAAACATAAAATCTAATCCAAATTTATATCTGAAACCGTATTTTAAATTCAAACACACGACAGATATATCTAATGCCACTCGTTATAAATGTCAATATTAATATGGCGATGATACTATACGCGCGTACGGATCGCATCAAACTTGCACGATGAATCCATTCGCCGGATAAATTACATTTCAATTATTTGACCGATACCCAGAGTACAGCCTTCGATGAAGGTATGTGGGTTATTGTGCGAAATTCAACTTTATATAATTCATTGATATTATTAGTTGAGATATTCATCGGCACCTATCCAGTGGTGCCCTCGCAATATAGTAACATATGAATGTTACGTGCGACCGACGAGGTCTGGGAGATCTCAGATTCCAACCTTCGCCTACAGCTTCCCATCATACAATTGGGCTAATGCGGCCTCCCGGAACGTTCGCGGCATCTAGAAAACGGCATTCAAGTTTAACACGTTCCGTACGCAATTGAACTACGTAAACTAAAGATCGTACCGGCTTTCTGAATATGTCATTCTTTAACCGGACTATTTCTTCCATTCGTTATAGGTGTCACAGTTTAAACACTTTACTTTTAAATTAAAGACTATATATGGCTGTACACAACACTTTGTCTCCGTAAAGTTGGAGCTCGTCCGCTTCCTTCTCTTGCCCACTTGCCAGAACCGGCTGCGAATGAATCCGACAACCGAGCGCATTGAAAATGGAACGAGAGTAATTATTAAGTTTTCAAGAATTTTACACATTGTAAATGAGTTCGGTGGAAGAATTTCCTAATAAAAATGCACAGAGACGACTCGGCATTGACTCGCGTGCGTTTATTTTTAGTTGCGCACTGTCGCATAAGAAATATAAGATACATTTATGCTAATACACGGCTCACAATTATTTCACCTCTGGCATTTGTGCAAAAATACACAGTACAGTACTGACAATCGCGTAGTTCGGTTGCTCGCGGTTTCTTTTTATTGTTATTACGATCAAATTGAGTCAAAAATTAAAAGCAAACGAAGACAATAATTTTCCAGCTTTATAGCTACACTATTGGGGCAGTATCGTAGTGATACACTACAACTGCACTTTTCAATTTTAAATACGGGATTGTTCCTCGAAAGCGCATCCTTGCCGCAACGTGGAGGATACGACATCAGAAGCAGACGAGTTCTGCGCCTCTACTGTGCTAACATCACATGAGCAAGTGAAGAGACAACGCCACGAGCCGTGCCGAGTGCGTTAACCCTTACGATTGGCTGAGACCTCTTCTATAACTCGAGTGATATTACGCCGGTAGCAGCTCTGGTTAATGACGTGCCGTAAGAACAAGTGTTTGCTCCCAAATACGAGTTCCACAGCACGACTCCAGACAATGTGATGTAGCCGTGCGGCTTGTTTATTTTCTCAGCTGTATACCGAGATGTTAAATATGAGGTGTTATCGGCCTAAAGTCGATTCTTCGACTGCATACTCCGAACGCGATACGGAACGCAAATTCCGAAGTACTTTTGAGAAAACTGTTACTTTCCTCGATTTCCTCGCATGTACATGGCTCCTTATAGAAATAAAATCTTCGACTGTTAAAATCGTAAACCGTCTTCGATGTAATAAGGTATAAATCTTCAGCTTGATTGAATAATTTGTTTAAAATTTAAGTTGTATATATTTTATACATACATATATTATGCGAGTACGTGTTTCGAAGGAGCGACATTATGCCAAATGCACCCAGTACGTCTTTCACGTACAATCTATATTTCTTCAAAAAATTTACATGTATACAGCCTTAACCGCTTGACGGGCGCCACCGCTCGTCGGCGCGTGCTACTCTTATAGAATAGTATATAGCTCCTTGCTTGTACATAGTATAAATGTTACTACTAAACTGTGTAGGTACGACGTACAGCCTTGTGTTTGCGCGACGGTGCAGTGCTAGCGTCGGCACTATATATCCGTGAGCCCTCCATTGTGCTGGCCGGCCTTCACGTGCTCCAGCACCTTGTTCACAAAGTCCGAGGTGTGCCCGGCGATCTTCACCTCTGCAAGTAAAGACACATTATAGAGCAGACCCTCGCTACAGCACGGCACGTTATATAGTGAAATCGGGTATAAAGCGGCTGGCGGATATTTCATTACAACTTCATTGAATAAATGAATAAAATTAATTTGTTTAACATCATTTGTACCACACCAAGTAAACATTTTAAAAATAAAATATTAAATTTAGGTACAATCTATTTACACTATTACCATTGCCGCCTACAGAAGATAATAAAATATCTGAGTAGTAGGCAGCAATATTTTTTTACTTGTGGTAGATATTAGTAGGAAACATTTAACAAAACTAAATGGATGGACATGTTCCTCTTGGAGCTAACTTATTTCTCTTAATACATTGAACTGGTGGTTAGAAAACCTTCAATTTTTTTTTTTGGTTACACGCCGTTTTTACAATTTTATTATATCAATCCTACACTCAGATATATTTCGTTATTCGCGCGCTTTTCGCAGCACTGCTCCTCTCTCTCACTGTGCTGGCAACTAGCACGCCACGCGCAGTGATAAGGCGCGGTGCGGAAAGCGGACGGTAGGCGTGGATTTAATTGTAAATAAAAACTTGCCCTTGGTAGATCCCCGTTTGTAACACCCACTGAAAGAAGGTTTTACAATTGCAATGACTTGACCGAACATATCTAGGCACATTAGCAGTAGATGGTAGGGATGGCAAAGTCGACTTCGACCTTAGTCAATAGTCGACTTAAGTTGACTATTTTCGACTTTAGTTGAAAGTCGACTTTAGTCAAAAGTCGACTTTTATACTGTAAAGCCCTCTTCAGCTAGTCTGCGATAACTAGTACCTGGAGACATATTTGTAGTTTTTTTTCCGCCACAAAGTCTCTTACAGGTATTTGTCTTGTTGTGTGAGGTGTTCTTTTACAAAAATCTGATTGCCCCTTATTTGTGGGCCAACCATAGCCAATGGCTTGCGTCGTCACGCCTTATGTCTTATGTAGGCTAGAGAGAATGTCGTCCTTGAGGTTTGATTCCTCAGCTTCGAGACAAACAACTCGTATATCGCACAAGCGCTCCTAGCGGCAGGCTCGCATGTTGGTTTACATGAAAAAGTATTAATTTGTTGAATAATTTCACCTGTTGCACTGCTGACGATATTGACGAGGTGTGAGTTCCAGTCGAGGGGTTCTGGCTGTGGAGCGGTCACTCTGTTGGCTATTATATTCTTCACCTGCTCTATGCCGTGTAGGAGTCGTTCTGAAAGTACAACACAAACACTGTGAGTTATGCACTGCTGATGATATTGACACGTCGTGAGTTCCAGTACAGAGGTTCTGGCTGAACAGCGGTCACTCTGTTGGCTATTGTATTCTTCACCTGCTCTATGCCGTGTAGGAGTCCTACTGAAAGTACAACACAAGCACCGTGAGTAATGCACTGCAGACGATAAACATGGTGCAATTTCAGTCGGCAGGCTCTGGCTGTGCAGCGGTCACTCTGTTGGCTATTATATTCTTCACCTGCTCGTTGCCGTGTCGTGGAGGAGGCTTGTTATTTACTGATAAATTTTAGGTTTTATTTGTAGTTAATGCAACAGCTTTGCACTCGTATGAAAATACATTTTTGCCAAACTAAATAATAAGATAATTTTGTCTTCTTTAAATTTTTCTATAACCGCATAGCGTTGCCCAACACACCGTAATTACAATTTTCATACTTTTAATCATATGCACAGGCAGGGTGAAACTAAGACTCTTCCGTACATATTATACTGGAAGGGTAAAAATAATGAGACAATTTGCTTAAGGATGGTTGTTTAGTGTTATAATGTGCCAGAACTCACTGTGTTCTTTCTCCAGGCCGTACAGTTTGAGTTTGTTGGCCTCGTGCTGCGCCTTCTTCTTGAGGCGGCAGGCACGCGACGCCAGCTTGTTCTTCTCCTTGCGCGTCTTGGGCCGCACGTTGAAGGGCAGCTCGCTGACGGGGATCATGTCGTTGATGACGCGGCCCAGGTTGTCCAACTCCTTGCCGATGAGGTAAAGCTTCCGAGGGTTCGGAGTCAGGTCGTTGCCGTCGCCTTTTCTCGCTTTACCGCTGTTGAAAAATTAGACTCAGTTTTTCAATTTGTGCTTTTGTATACTATGAAATAATAATTTCATATTTTCATTTATGAAACAGCCTTTAAAATGTGATTTAAAAAGCTGTTTCATAACATGCAGCATTTGCTTTCCCGCATTGACCTACCAACACGTGTAAGTGGGATGACAACATCAAGCGTTTCGGGGGTAGAAAAAGGTTTGGAAAACATATCAAATAAGATACAAAATTGAGTAGTGTACAGCAGCCGCGGTTTGTATTAAGGAGCGCGGAGGTTAACTCCCTCATAAAGCAATGTACAAGAAGGAGCAAGTTAATACCTACGCATAATAAAAAAAAAACAACAATATTATGCAAATAAACCGACATTCGTAAGTGTGGGTCTCGCCGTTGGGCGCGACGAGGGACTAGCGGAGCAAGTGGTCCTATTAATGTAATGTCCCATACAAAATTAATACGCAGGAAAGAAAAAGAGGTACCTGGGTTCGTACGCGTGAGACAGGGCGTTTTGTAAGCAAAATAGTAAATAGAGATCGACGCTCCAGTCGAGATGCAGATCTAGCCGAATCGGAGGCTTGCACACATCAAGCACTCAAGCGAATGACAGAAGGACTGTAAGCGCAAGCATATTAAAAAAAATGGGCTTCTAAGCAAACAGTTGATTTGAGGGAAGCTCTGACAAGGCACCTACCTAATTCACCAAGGTGTATTAGGCTGACGTTACTAGCATTATTAGTTGATGTAGCCATCAGTGTCGGTATCCATAAAAAAAAATGCTGCAGCAATAGCTGCAAGCGCTGCTAAGCGTATTTACTGCGCTGCGACTAAGCAGCGCTGTCACTGATGCATTACGTACGCTATTGACGCTCGGTATTTTTTTTAATACCCGTGCGTATGCAACTAAGTTTTTATTCAGCTATAGCGCCTGATTGGTTAATGTTGCATCCAAGCAAGCGCTAAAGCGAGATACCAAATAAGGAGATTGCCACAGTGCGAGTGAGAGTTATGCAATATACAGAATGTATTTTAATCGACTGCGTTCCTTTCAGGGAGTTGTTCTGGAGCTTAGACTGAGAAACTTTTTCTTTTGGAAATTCGTAAAATTATTCACTTTCTCCATACAATTTGAAGTTAGGTCTGACTTAAATGTATATTTTTTCAAATTCCAAAAATTTTAGAACAACAGTTTATAAGTTTAGGCTATAAAAACATGGCCTCAAAGGAGAACACAGTTGATCCAAGTACACCTTTATATGTATACTTCACGGCATAGCTTTCGTGTTGGTCATGGTGGATGGCTTGCATAGGCGATTCTGATCTACGCTTTCTCTTTGCAAAACCTGACTAAATTAGGCTTAGTGGTGACCGGATTCCTGAAATTATTATGGCTCACCCAGCTCCAAGCTGACCCATCTACGCTGTTCAACAATAACTTTGGACTAAATATGAAACTGTAGCCATTTTATCAAAAAGCGAGAATAGCCAAACGATGTATACTAAAAGACTCAAATGATAGTGCTATTGAAGCCTTACAAAACACATCACTATCAGATGAACTGGAATCAAGACCAACTTCTACAAGTCATTCCAAGTTGGTGCCAGCTCCAATAGATCTTTTTTTTATGTTCACATCCCATCATGGTTGGCTTGCACCCCTTATGTCACCAACATGAACAGTGATTCGAGCCTAAGCCACCTCGATCCTTACAGAGTATGGCGCCATGACAGGGTAATTCCCTTTTTTTCGGTCCAGCTACGCAGAACTAGACAGAAAACACGCACTATATTTTATACGTAAGAAGTTTACATTGTTTACTAGTCTTATGTCGTTTACATCCTTCATGATACTTGTTTTATTATAATTAGAATTTTTTGTATATATGGAGTAAGCTGTTTTGGATTTGTTAAGTTTAACATTGTTACAATTAAACCATTCTTCTAACTCATATAAACACTTGTTTAATTTATTTGCTAATTATTTTTTATCTTTTGTTTCGATTATAGCACTTGTATCATCTGCAAAAAGGAATATTTCTCCAGTTTTTATATTATCCTAAATAGCGTTCACAAAAATCAAGAATAATAGTGGTCCTAGAACTGATCCTTCAGGTACACCCCGTTCCAATATTTTTCTGTGCGATGTAATTGTGAAGATTTCATTATTTTCACTATTTATTTGTAACTGTAACATATTGTTCTCTTTGATGTAAGTATGAATAGAAAAAAATTTAATTGTCGACCTCTTATTCCATAAAACTCTAGCTTTTCTAGCAAAATCTGATGATCTACGCTGTCGAATGCTTTGCTAAGATCGCAGTATAACCCAGCGCAATGATGTTTTACGTTTAGTGAATTAAGTAGTTTTGATATGAGTTTGGTTATTGCATCTGTGGTTGATTTCGATTTCCGGTACCCAAATTGACAAGAAGTGAAGTATTTATTAATTTCAAAGTATTCTACTAATCTTGCTGCAACAATTTTCTCAAATATTTTTGAAATGGGAGATAGAATTGATATTGGTCTATAATTTGCAGGATTAGTTTTATCTCCTTTTTTAAACTTGTATTTATCTTACAATTATCTTTCCTAATTTGAAACAATGCAACGTTTAACTTTTTAATTCATTATCATATAATTTATCACTAATTGTAAGTAATTACCTGGATTAGAGTTGCAAGCAACGAAGGCATTTCCTGTAAGTCCTACTCCACAGCTACACATAGGTATGTGGTTGATAACATTGCACAATGCATTTTGTCCACAAGTACCAGTGCATGGGTTCACACATTTATTCCTCACGCACGCCTTGTCCTGGCTACAGTCTGAGCTCAAAATACACTCCGGTCTGCATCCAAAGTAAGGGTCGCCTTGATTGCCAGGTGTGCAAGTGCACGTTCCGTCTCGACATATCGCGTTGGCTCCACATGGAGATGGGTTGCATAGATCTTGTATGTCCTCTTGCGTTACTGTGAATCAATAAACCGTTCCGATATATAGGTACGTATTTTGTGGCACACGTGATCTTAATATTTTCTTCTTCTTCTTCTTTTTTGCAGCCATTTTATCTGCCACACTGCTGGGTACAGCCTCCCTCATTTTATATGATATGAGAGCATATTAGTCATACACTTAAACGGTTGCCGACCAATGCAAGTGGATTTCCTCACGATGATTTCCTTCACCGGAGTGTCAGTAACCATGTCGCACTAATTTTACAGTTATAAATATTGTGCTCCCAGTGGGGTTCGAACCCATACCTCTCGCTCGATAGGTGTGCTCTCGCCCGCTCGCCTAATCGGAGACTCTCTTAATATTAAGAGAAGAGAGAGAGAGAGAGAGAGAGGGAGGAGAGATCTTAATATAAAATATATAAAATGTGATTTTTCTTACCTGGTGCTTTATAAGTACAACTTATGAATGGATCACCGGTGTATTCATTAAGGCATGAGCATATTGGTGTATGATTCTGTACGACACACTGTGCATTCAAACCGCATGACCCTGGACATGGATCTCTACATCTCTGGTTCATGCAGGCGTAGTTACTTGGACACTCGGAATTTATAGTACATTCGGGCCGACAGTTGGGAGGTGCACCAATATAATTATCCATACAGCTGCACGAGGGAGTTTCGCCGATATTTCTACACTGGCTGAATGGTCCGCAAGGTGATGGCATACAGGGGTCTCGGTTCAATATCGGTTCTACTGCTAATGATGGAGCTGAAAATATTAGAACAACTATTTAGTCCATTTATGAAAAATACAAATTTAAAATCTGTTTATATTTATGAAGATTCACATTTAAATTAAAAATAGTTCGAAAAATTTACCTGGTGCTGGATAACATCTTGTAAACGGATTTCCTGTATGTTGGTTCTTGCAAGAGCATATTGGGCTGTGGTTGATCACTTGACAGAATGCATTGAGCCCGCAGGCACTGACGCATGGATCTACACATTTCTGATTGACGCAGGCTTTAGTCGTGGAACATTCAGAACTTACGATGCATTCTGGTCTGCAACTAGGAGGACTTCCGCTATAGTTGGGTTGGCACGAGCAGACAGCTTGACTGTTTACTTCCTTGCACACACTGTTGGCACCGCAAGGCGAAGGAGTGCAAGGGTTTACTGATTCGACCGCGAGTGCTGTAAACATTACGTATTGATTAATAATAGTCAAGAAAATGGGGTAAGGTTTAGGGTAGCACAAATAAATAAATATAAAAAAAGTAATACTAACGTTGATGTGGGATGCAAACTCTAAACGGATCTCCCGTAAAGCCACTATGACATGTGCACACAGGAACATGATTCACAACTTGGCATTGTGCGTTCGAGGCACATGTTCCAGGGCATGGATCCCGACACTTATTCTGCTGACACATTCTGTTCGATGGACAGTCGGAGTTGACAACGCACTCTGGTCTACAACCTACGTATGGGTTCCCAACGTATTCTTCGACACAAATACAGGCACCAGCGCCATTTTGCTCGCGACAGTTAGCATTCGGACCACAAGGAGATGGTGTACATGGAGACAATGGTATCGGCTGTTGATGTTGCTGAACACAATATGTGAACGGGTCTCCAGTGTAGCCGACAGGACAGACACAGTTTGGTGTGTGGCTGACGACTCTACACTGCGCTTCCGAACCACAAGCTCCGGGGCACGGGTCTCTGCACTTCATATTGATGCAGGCCATGTTAGAAGTACATTCGCTGTTACTAGCGCATTCTGGTCGACAATTCGGCGGATTCCCGCTGTACTCTGGCAAACACGAGCAGGAAGGCGACTCATTAATTTCCTTACATATGGAGTTGGGACCACACGGTGACGGAACACATGGGTTAACTTGCGGTGGTACTTGGAGAGCTGAAAAAAATACATACGTAAATCTGGAGATATTACTGGATAATGGCACTAACTCACACCATTATGTATGAAATTTTATTGTTTTTGAAAGAAGAAATAGGTACTTACGTATTCTAGAACATCTTGTAAATGGGTCCCCGCTAAATCCAGAATGACATGAACAAATGGGGTTGTGGTGCAAGACTTGGCACTCAGCTCCAATACCACAAGTGCCCTTGCAAGGATTAACACATTTTTGATTGTTGCATGATTTGTCGAGAGAACATTCCGCACTAGTTGTACATTCTGGGCGGCAAGTCGGGGGACTTCCTATGTACCCAGGAATGCACGAGCAGACAGCTAAATCATTTATTACTCTGCATTTACTACTTGGTCCACACGGACTTGGGTTGCATGGATTGGTTGACATTGCAGCTGAAATCAAAAAGATATAAAATGTGTATATACATAGTATAATTATTAAACATATTATGCTCAATGGAAGTAATACTGATATAGGAATTTCAACCAGCTGTAAAGATCATTTACCTGTTGGAACACAAGCGACAAATGCATTTCCTGTCATTTGTTGTGGACAACTACACATTGGCACGTGGTTAATGACTTCGCACAGTGCATTTGTTCCACAAGTATCTGGACATGGCCTGACACATTTGTTTCTCTGGCAGATTTGATCACGTTGGCAATCTGAACTCATCACACACTCTGGACGACAGCCAAAGTAAGGATCTCCATGATACTCCGGCACGCATCGACATTCACCATTATTGCACTCTGCGTTGGACCCGCATGGTGAAGGATTGCATGGATCCACGGGTGGTGCGTCTAGAATACAAATAATAAATAATTTAAGAAAAATCAATTAAAAGATTGTCCATGAAAAATGACCGAAAAGGCTTAAAGTGCAGGACCAAACAATTTTAAACAAATCGTGTACCTATAGGTATTTGTGTGCATCTAGTGAAGGGATCTCCTGTGTTTCCTTGAATACACGTGCATATCGGAATGTGATTGAGTACATTGCAACGAGCATTGAGTCCACATGATCCCGGACAAGGATCAGTGCAGCGTTCATTCATGCAGGCTTTGTCGCTCATGCAGTCTCGGTTGGTGGTACACTCTGGGTGACAGTTGGGAGGGCTACCGAAGTACAGAGGCAAGCAGGAGCACGATGGTGATCCACCTATGCTGCGGCATTGCGAATGTCTTCCACACGGTGAAGGGACACATGGATCTCTAATCGGTTCGTTTACTGTAGGGGCTGGAACTGGAAGTATAAAACAATCATTAACCATTACAAATTTTTTGGAAAAAAAAACAAATACGGTTTTCACCGGTTCTGATAATACATACTCGGAAATGTGTAACATCTTGAGAATGGATCGCCAGTATAACCTCGGTTGCACGAGCAAATAGGATTATGGTTTATGGCTTTGCATTGTGCATTTTGCCCACATGGTCCTGGGCAAGGGTTGACACACTTCTGGTTTATACAAGATTTGTCCAGTGAACACTCGGAACTAACTATGCACTCAGCTCTGCATGTGGGAGGCTGGCCGATGTAATTTGTCAGGCAGCTGCATACCGCTTGCCCGTTTACTTCTCGACATTGACTGTTGGGTCCACACGGTGATGGATTACAAACATTTATGTTGATTGGCTCATCTGTAACTGAAAAAAAATTGAAAAATAATTTTAATTTACTTTTAATAATTTAACAAGCATGAACATTATGGTCTATTTAAAAGTTGTAAATATTATATAGTATCTACTCACCTATAACAGGATTGCAAATTCTGTACGGGTCCCCAGTGAAACCAGGTAAACAGGTACAAGTGGGTAAGTGGTTTACTGTCCCACAAGTAGCACTGAGGCCGCACTTTCCTGGGCATGGATCTTGGCACTTGCTGCCTATGCAAGCTCTGTTACCCGGACAATCAGAATCCAACACACACTCTGGATGACAATTTTCATATGGGTTTCCGAAGTATCCTTCGACACACATACAGGATCCAGCATTATTGTGTTGTTTGCAGACGGCGTTGGAACCACAAGGCGTGGGAGAGCAAGGATTAACTACTTCAATAGCAGTGTGCAGAGAGCACTGTGTGAAAGGATCTCCGGTGTAACCCTGAGCACAGATGCACATTGCTGAATGGCTGACGACACGACATTCTGCGTTGGCCCCGCAAGATCCCGAGCATGGGTCTTTGCATTTCTGGTTAATACACGCCAACTGGGTCGGGCATTCACTATTACTTATACATTCCGGTTTGCAATACGGTGGTGATCCACTGTAATTAGGCAAACAGCTACACGAAGGCGAGTCATTTACTTCCTTACAAACAGAGTTAGGGCCGCATGGAGAGGGCACACAAGGATTGACAGGTGTTGACTGAATGTATTCTGTAACAAAGTTAATACCAGCTTATAAATCACACTACCAAAATGGCCTTTAGAGCGCTAAAGTGTAATAAAAGGTAGTATAATAGTTACGGTGCGCCACTAAGGAGTACCATAATAATATACAAGTTCCAAAAAAAAAAAAGAATAAGTATCATCCTACATCGGTTTTTAATTAATTTTGCCCTAATACACTTTGCATAATATGCCATTATGAGGATACCTAAGGACAATAAAATATAGCGAACATATAGAAATAATATACGTATATAGACTGAGAAAATAAAATTAAATATAATACTTATGTTGCATGAAAATTTAAAAAATTGCACGTATGTATTATTGGTATGCAAAATTTCAAATTTGTACGCATACACACACAGGCATATTAAACTTAAATAAATTGTCATAAGCTTACCAACAATAGGAGAACATGCGACGAACGGATCTCCAGAATATCTGGCTGGACACGAGCAGATTGGGTTGTGGTTTAAGACGTCACATGTGGCGCGTATACCACAAGCGCCGACACAAGGGTTAACACATTTTTGCCTGTTGCAAGCTTTGTTCTGTGGACATTCGGCACTGACTACACATTCTGGTCGGCAAGCCGGAGGGGCTCCGATGTAAGTTGGAAGACACGAGCATACAGCTTGTCTGTTCATTTCCCTGCACTGACTGTTAGGACCGCAAATTGATGATGAACAAACGTTTTGTGGTTCTTGAACTGAAACAAACCAATATCCACTTAACTATAATTAATATTTGAACATAGAATACAAATTACTATTTTCATATTAATTTTATTTGTTATTTATATCACATTAGCATATTATGTAAATATTATAATACGGTTGATAATCAATCGATGTAGACTACTTCGAACGCTGAATGAGCGTTAAGAAGACCCAGATGAATACGGCTACAAATTGAAGTGAACACGTCAGGTCCGGGTGGCGAAGTTGGTAT